>CM065394.1:31337500-31367500 GCA_033060915.1 Euryodendron excelsum
AACCCATGCACACTAACACATTGTTTTTACCCTCGCGATCCCTCGAACTCCATCAACATTTCTCGAAATCCCCTACAGAAGCTAAAAAGTATTATACAAGTCTCTCTTAACCTGAGCTTGCATGAATAAGTATGAAATCTCTTCCAAACACTTATGATTGATAACTCAAGACCCCAAAATATATCAAACAAGAAGTGTCATAAAATTTAGTTAATTACATAAACTTATAATAACTATCATTTTTAATAATATTATTTTTGATAATAATTAAAAATTACACACGCATTGCATGTGTCTACCTCCTAATTTGTATAATATTATTCATGTTTAAAGGGTGGTGCCAAGTCAACTGCTGAAAGGGCTTATTGTCTGATGAATACACCAGACAAAATAAATAAATAAAAAAGGAATGGCATCACATTGACACAACGAAATCGCGAAAAGGGCATTTAGTTTGACTGGATGATGCGACAAGTGCAAAAGCTTAAGAGAATGGCAGCGCTCTATATGGTTTTGAAAACTAGATTTCACTTTCGATTTTCCTTCTTTATTTATTTATTTTTTTTTTGGGCAAATGGTATATAGACAAAAAATTATATAAAATTATTTTATATAAAATAATGTAATTAAATGAAATTTTTTATTTTTAAAAAATACTTATCTTGATGAATTTTAATTACAAAAATACTATCACATCATTTTGATATAATTTTTAATATAATTTGTTTTTGAAAGACTATCATTTTTAATTTCTAAATTTGAGTAGAACCAACTAATGTGTTTTTGATGTGCTCAAGCCCTCTCTTCTCTGGCAATAAATGACGGATGCCTTGAATTTTTGTCTGATATGCACTTAAAAAAGGCTTTATTAATTTGGAAATGTCATCCTAATGTCTTTTTCGCCTAACCAAAATGAATTAACTCTCTCACCCACTCGCTGCAAAATAATGACGTTTTTACTTATCCAGACAAGAACACACTAACAACAGTTCTCGCCACTATAAAGTAGATGCTAGAGTTCAAATCCGATTAACTATTACAAAAAAGAGCAATGATAGCTAGGGAATGTAATGGACCATGATAGAGTTTGGGATTTTCATTCCCGTCTTTATCTACAATATTCACTTTCATCCTTGCTCGCCTTCATTTTGTATGAAAATTAATTTAGACCTTCATCTCTACCTCCTCGGATACAAACTTGCCTCTATCCCGCTTCCACTCCCACCATCGCCTCTGCCTCTGCCCCAAACCCAAGCCCAAATTTTTTTTTTTTTTGGTCATAAAGAAAACAAACAACACAAATCAAGAAAAGAAAACAGAAAAAAAGTTGTAATAGCAGGAATATTAATAATATTTTGAATTACATATACATCAAAATAGTATTATTGTACTGTTAAAAGAAACTAAAGCTTAACATAACAAATTAAAAAACAATCCAACAAATAATATTAAAAAACTATTAAACATAAGTTGAACACTAATTAACACAAAGCTAATGATTGTATCATTAGTACACCCAACATTATAATACACTTCAAACGTAGTAGATGCATAATTTGATAAGAAGCATTGTATGACTTCTATAATAGTAAAAAGCTAAAAACAGCCTATATAAAAAAATGCTAAAAGCGGAAGAAGCGGGGCGGGGGAGGGGTAAGGGAAGAACTTAATCCATCCTCGCATTTATCTCCACATGAATTTTTATTTAGACTTTTATTTCTGTCTCCATCTCCATTTTGTATCATTCATTCCTACCTCACATGGAACGGATTCAATTGAACCTCCACTTGTCCCCGATCCACTCTCATCCCTAATGCTAGCTATACATCCAGAAAATTGATATATAATTTATATACAAAATTATATAATTAAATAATAGTCTTTTATTTTAAAATAAAATACTTATTATAATAATAGTTCTTAATCATGATAAAAAAAAACAGAATAGAACACAGAGTCAATCAAGGACCTTATGGAACACAAACTGAGTTGGGTTTCAAGATCTGTACACTACTTTTTGCATTAATTAAAACCGGACAGGACCTTATGATTGTACACACATAATCTAGCTGAAGCCTGAGCTAGTACACAGAAATTGTTGATCGTAGCTAAGTTAAAAATGATTCATCTTAAGCAATCGCGAAGGGGTGAGAAGGCCAAACGAACCATAACCCTTGGCCATGTTGCTGATCCCGATAAGATGTTTTGGACATTCTTAATCCATAATCGTAAAATAAAAAATAAAAAGAAAAAAACTATTTTTATAGAAAATTTGTACAAAATAATGTGACAGTAGCAATTTTGTAATCATAATAATGATTATTTTGCTTTGAAGTAAAAAACTCTCATTTAGACAAATCATTTTATATGAATTTTTTGTTTGTATAACATTACCTAAAATACAATGTCGTGAAAGATGAAAAACATTGCTCTCCTAAAAAATTTATGCATGGTTAATTCTTTAAGCGTCGTTTTTCTACATTTCTTCTGACCAACACATGCAAAATCCATTGAAGAAAGTGCAAAAAAAGGGCTAATTACTCCAGAACCCCATCTTGTCTTTTTTTCTGGAAGAGAAATGAGGAATGCACCAGTTTCCTAAGTTTATAACTTTATGCAGTGTAACTGGCCACAACTGGGTGAGTCAATCAAGGATCTTGTAGAGCACACACTGAGTAGGGTTCCAAAGATCATGAATGAACTATACACTACTTTTTTGCATTAACTAAACCAAACAGGACCTTATGATTGTACACAATATATACCCAATACAAAAGGACTAGATCATAAGCTAAAAATGATTAATCTTGAGCAATCTTGAAGGAGTGAGAAGGCCAAATGAACCATAAGCCTTGCCCATGTTGCTGATTCCGAGCCGACGAGATGGATTGAAAGGGCTACAAGAGCCATACGCAAAGCCCCAGCTGGGTGCAATCTCTTTGCTGTCCATCTCTGCTAAAACCTTGTAAAATAGACCAACCTCGCATGGAAGCAAGAGAGGACCTTCGCTGCTATGACCATATTCCATTGCAGCATCTTCCAGCAGCATTCTGAAGAGTGGGTGATTGGCAAACTCGGCCTTGATCACGAACCTTTGCCTCTCGGGTCCGACATAGACCGAAAAGCAACCTTCCGGAGCAACTTGGTGGGTCTTGGTTGATGATTTTGCGCTGCAGTGCCATGACTTGCTCTTCGAGAAAATACTAGAAGGCTTGGCCGGAGATTTCTTCCGGCCTCCGCCGATTGATCGGCACCGCTCCCATGTCTTGATGAACAGATTCTTCTTCTCCTCACCCTTTGCAAAATCCATACAAGTTTTTTGAAGGGAGAACAAAAGAAGACCAAAAAAAAACGAAAAAATAGAGAGAGGAAAAAACTAGTTATTTGGTTCTTCTTGTATTAGGTTTGAATCAACCTCTATCATAAGCCAAATTGAACATGGACCTCGTCCTTGGCCTTGCTGTGTTACTCATGTCTCAATGAGCTTGAAAAACAGAACCTTAATCTGGATCATCTGAGGAAGAGACTAGAGGGGTTTCGCAAAATGAAAAAAGAAGGAAAAAAGTCAAACAAGAGCTTAGAAAGAGAGCCTCTTCTACTGAAAAAACACAAGCATTGCTTTAAGAATCGAGAAGAGAGAGAGAGAGAGAGAGAGAGAGAGAGAGCTATCTGGGTAATTCTGCATAAGACAGGCCATACTGTTATATAGCCCCCTGCCCCAATAGACACTCCCAATAATCTAACATTTGTCAACGCCACAAAAGTTCGAATAGACAATACTTTTCTTATCCCTGCATATATATAGACAAACAAGTGGGCCACTTCTTGTGAATTCAACGCCTCGGTGTAGTGGACAAACAGCTAAGAGATAGATTCATATTATATAACTAAAAATGACAATTGAAGGGGATCGAAGGTACATCGAACTACACTGGGTGCAAAATCCGAGTAGAGCACACCAGAGATAAGCCCTGCATGTATTGGTGTTAGGATGGTGAGCCCACCTGGGAGTTGGGAGTAGCTATACAAGGTTGAGTGAACTTCCAGGAACTGTTTGTTCAAATGGTTTCATCAACTAATTAAATAATTAAACTAAAGCAATGACTCAATGAGGTGTTTTTGCTCTAGTTGTGGGTTAGTGAGAGGTCTGCGCCATAGTTATTTGATTGTGTATAGTTTATATATGTTATTTTAAACTAGATGTGGTGCATGAAACCAACATTCATTATGATTTGTAATCACACATATGCTGGTTATATATATATAGATATATATTTATATTAAAGGGCACAGGCCCTGAGAGGGGAGGTGAGTCCAACGACTGAAATCATGGGTGAGGATGCAAAATATTATTATTCTACAAAAATTATACAGAAAATCTCACTAAAATGATATGACAATAATATTATTGTAATTAAAAATTATTATGATGAATGTTTTATTTTAAAGTGAACGACTTTCATCAAGTCATATTATTTTAGTGACAAATTATGTATGAATTTTTTATTTGTATAACATTATCCCAAATGTATTGATGATATTAAGTTTGGGTAATCCATAATTAAGAATGGATCTAAATTTGATGCCCTGTGACATTGATTTCACTCTCAATTTATTTTAGATGCAACAAAGTTAGGTTGTACTTGAATTTGAAATGAATGGAGATGGCGGCACTCATTCAAGAAATATAGGCTGTATAGCCTTTAATTGAATGCAATATTTAAGATCTAGATTTTAAGAATGGAAATGAGAGCTTTAGGTTGATGTATTTGTAGTACTTTTTTTTTGTTTTTGCCAATCGATATGAAATAATTACAGTATTTCTATAAATTACTCTAACTGTACAAAAACCTTAATAAAACATCAAAGGATTTTGCAAAGTATTGACTTGAGATTGAACTAATTCTCTTTAAAGTTTTGAATAGGATGCTTGATGTCACAGCCTAGTTAGTAATTATTTGTACTATTCACGTATAATATCTCTATGTACGTATAAATAAAAAAAATTTCATTTTCCATTCAGATTGAAACCTAATGAAAAATACTCGTTTTTTAAAGTTAGACCTTATAGTATATGTATTAAAATTTTTACATATTATACTTTTGAAAAAAACTTGATTAAAAATTAGATATAATGTAGTACAATTTTAGCATACTATTAACTCTATATTTAATATATAATTATAATAATACAATTATTAACTATTAAACTTATTTGATATTATCAATTATAAAAAAAGCTTGGATAACTCATGATTTGTGTCTCTCTACTAGTATCATGTCATATGTATTTGTGATATTTTTATAATACTTGATATATTTAAATTATTAAACATACCATTCTAGAACTTCTGATCAATACTCAAAATATTAAATTAAAAATTAAAAATGATGAATTAACCTCTTCTTATATAAAGTATTAAAACAACAAAATAATAAAATAAAATTTATTTATCAACAACTTTAATTTAGCTGTTTGTTAATAAAATGTTTTAAAAAATTGATATATGTGAGACAAACATACTAACTACTAACACGTATAAGAATAAATTATTTATAAATGTTACCATATTTTTTGTCCCGAATTTTTAACTAATGTTTGCATGATACTCGTATAATTATAAAATTGAATTTTTGACGATTTCATATTTTTATGCAGAATTTTGTTACCATATTTTTATTAAAAAAAACTGTATTAAACTCGTACATATTATGTACCGTTCTTTTGCCGTCCCGTATTTTATTAACTATGTGACATAGAATCTTAATATCTACTAGTTATTTCTCTTAATGTAATATTAATCTGCTATTATTTCTTTTTCCCATTAAGATACAAATCTATTAAGGAGAGATTAATAGACTAACTAACATTTAATGACTGATTGAATTTGTAGACGTCTTCTAATTTATAGGATTGACTGCAAAGTGGTTAATTCCAACATAATACAATACATGGCATTTACTTGGTTCATGTGGACAGCTACCCCACATAAGCTCGAGAAAGTAGTTAGTTAAAAGTCTGGACGTGGCCAATAAAATAAAAAATTTAACTTAATGCATCAATTATAATAACTTCTATATACTTTGCAATATACACTAAACTAATGCCTAATTTCTAAAAATCCTTCATAGTTTTTTGGGTGCGCAAGAGATTAGACAAGAGATAATGAATTTCTAAAAAAAACCCCAATTTCCAAGAGATTCATACTTTCTTTTATTTTGTGTGCATAATAGATTATTATTTTTTGAATATTTTATACAGAAAGTATACTTTTTTTTTATAATTATCTATCCTTTTGTGTGCTATTCATACATTAAAGGTTATACTTGCAATCAAACATTCAAGCACAAGTTTTGAGCATTGCTTTTCTTTTCAAGTAATAGTGATCAATAATAATGGAGCACAACCTTTTTAAAGGTGCTAACAGGGGATGGGCTGCTTTTGACCAGACTGGAGAAAAGATAGTTGAGGTGCGTGTGAGCTGGCTCGAATACTCTTGACTGCTCAACCCAGAATAAAAAAAAAAAAACCGTGCTAAAAGGGGAAAGACAACCTACAAACGTACCTAATACATGACTTGCTCAAACTAATGATAAGTGCTAGATTGATTTCATGTATTATTCACTCTTGAAAACATTCACAAAACACTTTCATTGTCATTGAAAATTGTTTACATATGGGCTGTTGCATTGACAAGAACTCGAGAAGCAATACTAAACTTCAGCTAAACGGCCAAACATCAGCTTCATTCATGGTGTGAAGTCCAATGTTGACAATGGTGTGGTAACCCCAAATCATGAGAGAATTCACTTATGCTATGTTTGGATTTAAAATTTATTAAGAGAAACAAAAATTTAAAGGAAAAAATAAAATTATTACTTATACTTGTTCATATTTTATTGGTAGTAAACAAATAAATAAATTAATAATTGCTTTGAGAAATATCTATTGATGCTCTTAATCCAACCAAATAAAAGTAAATAAATTTAGCTCTCTCCTTCGTTTTCCATTTGCCTCAACGAATCCTATAACCAAACGAAGCGTTAGAAACGTCTTCAATATTCCGAGCAATTATGGAATGCCAGGTATATATTATGAGTTCGTCAGCTCATGCACTTTGGTCTAATGTGCAGACCGACATTTTCATTTCATTATCACAACTTGGAGTAAATCACAAAAGATCAAACTTGGAATAAATGTCCAACTTGCAGGTAGTGGATATGGGGGGGCATTGTTTTTATTTGTCCAAAAGACCTTTGGCACAAAATGCCCATACGAACACATCAAGATTTTTTTTGTCTTTTTTGCAATCCTCAGTCCTTGAAAATGAAACTCCAACTCTTTCTGAATCCTCATTTGATACAGTTGAAAAGTCAGCTTTTCGATTCAATTTTCATTTATCATGTTATTGAAAGCGAAAAAAATACTAGTTGAAAAAGCAAACAAAAACATTAAAAAGAAGTTGTACTAGACTAGGTCAACTAGATGGCATTTTGGTCATAAAAACCTGTAAGTTCAATGGTGCCTATTAACGGATCATGGGGAAAATGGTAATCATTTTCATCAGAGTACCATTTGATGCGTTTATTTATTTATTTATTTTTTGCTGAGTTACCATTTGATGCGTTAGACTCAGGAAAATACTCTCCTCTAAACCCTAATGTTCATAATCTCGGCCTAATAGAAAAATGAGTTTAAAATATTCTAAACTTTAAGATCCAGAGACCTTGGACTTGGCCATACATTTGACTTTTGTATGACAAATTATAGGGATTGGACATCAACTAAGCCCCTAAATGGTCCAACCAAAGACTCTTTTTTCTCACTTTTGGTGTTTAGTTTACGTTTTAGCTGCAACAATGAATGTGTAATTATGGTATTGTTGTCATTTTTTTAGCAATTTAGTTTAAATATTTTCTAAATATTTAGAAAGAATCATTATAGTGATCACATGTGCATAAAACATATAATATCATTTGATAATTTTCTTATGAGTTCGTCAGCTCATGCACTTTGGTCTAATGTGCAGACCAACATTTTCATTTCATTATCACAACTTGGAGTAAATCACAAAAGATCAAACGTGGAATAAATGTCCAACTTGCAGATAGTGGATATGGGTTGGGGCATTGCTTTTGTTTGTCCAAAGACCTTTGGCACAAAATGCCCATACATACGCATCAAGATTTTTTTTTTTTTTTTTTTTGGCAATCCCCAGTCCTTGAAAATGAAACTCCAACTTTTTCTGAATCACCGTTTGATACAGTTTAAAAGTCAGCTTTTCGATTCAATTTTCATTTATAATTTTATTGAAAGCGAAAAAAATGCTAATTGAAAAGGCAAATAAAAACATTAAAAACAAGTTGTACTAGACTGTGTCAACTCGATGGCATTTTGGTCATAAAAACTTGTAAGTTCAATGGTGCCTGGTCAAGGGATCATCAGGGAAACAGTAATCATTTTCATCGGAGTACCATTTGGAGCGTTGAACTTAAAAAAATGCTCTCCTCTAAATTTTAATGTTCAAAATCTTACCCAAATAAAAAATAAATCTAAAATATTATGAACTTTAAGATCTAGAGGACAGGTGGACCCTGGCTCGGCCGATACATTTAACTTTTGTACACCAAATTGTGGGATTATGGAAGCAGGTTGACATCAACTAAGCCCCTAAATGGTCCAACCAAAGAATTTTTTTTTCCTACTTTTGGTGTTTAGTTTATGTTTTTGCTGCAACAATGAATGTGTGATTACGGTATTGTTGCCATTTCTTTTAGCAATTTAGTTTAAATATTTTCTAAATATTTAGAAAGAATCATTATAGTGATCACATGTACATAAAACATATAATATTATCTGATAATTTTAGATATTTGATTTTGTAAACAAAAAGATTTGATGGCAGCAATACTTTGCCAAGTATTTGAACGGTACTGTATCTAGGCAAACTTTACAAAATCACGAGTCTTAATTTTAAAATAAAAATAAAATTTTGAATTGCCCGTGGCTATAAACTTATTGACAACTTCAAAACTCAACTCGTAATTTATTATATGAATTAATCTTGTATTTGTTTGCCTTTTTTTTTTCCCTAAAGAGTACAATTATTGTAGTTACAATATATATATGAGACTAGCTCTTGTCATGCCTGTCTCACTCACCAAGTTTGGTGTTAATGGATTGCATTCGACAGTAGAAAGTTTCTTAATTAATGTGAATTTCTACTTTGACATTGATATATATATATTATAACCTGCATATATATAAAGCATGGATGCAGAATTTTCAGACGTAGCTAAATTCTCTTTTTGCCCTTCTTGCTATGGGTGTTGCTTTTTTAGGGAAGGCTATTATCGTCATTTGAGTTGTGTGGGCCAATATATAAAGCATGGATGCAGAATTTTCAGGCGTGGCTAAATTCTCTTTTTAACCTTCTTGCTATGGGTGTTGCTTTTTTAGGGAAGGCTATTGTCGTCATTTGAGTTGTGTGGGCCAATTCTCATCTTCTTCAACGGCAGCTCATATCTCTTTTGTCTTTTGTGTTTTATATAACCTAAATACATTGATTTGTTTGAAGGTTCAAAAAGGTTCAAAAGTACAATGCATATAGATAAGTATGCCTGCTGTCTCGCGGGAACCGAGCACCATAGGTGACTTTTCCCAGAGCACTTGATTGCTCTTAGCTGGCAGCCGTGCTTTTCTTCTCTGGCTTTATAGATATTTTTTTTCTATACTCTGCAATGTATTTGGACGCCATGGTTCTTTGTGCTTCACTTCTTCAACCGTGATCTTCGAAGGTAATCTTCCAAGGTTTCCTTTTCTTTCTTTGTCTTCTGATCTTTGTACATTTATTTTGTTTTCTTCTTCTTTTTTGGCAAGCGAAGATTAGGTCTTGGAGGATTACCGATCATTCTGTAATATTTTTGTATGTTTTCCTTGAACCTTTCGTTTTCTTCTTCTTCTTCTTGTTTGGATCTGTGTAGCTTTCTTATGTTTTCTTTTTCTCTTCTCATTTGATTAGGGAAGATCACGCCTAAACATTTCGTTTTCTTTTTCTTCTTCTTCTTCTTCCGATTTGTTTACCTTTCTCATGTTTTCTTTTTTTCTTTTCTCATTAGGGAATATCACGGCTAAAAGTTATCTATTCTAGATTTTTGTGGTATTTTTTGTTTCATGAAAAAATTTGTGCAGTGAAGATTATGATTTATTATTGCTTTGCTATATAATATGTATGATCACTAGGTAGGATGCGTCTGTGTGTGTATATATTTATATATGTGCATATATCTATCTCTATTTTTTTGCTTTACAAGTCTTTCTTCTTTGCTATCTTTGTGTCTGGTTATAGTGCCTTCGTTTTTTTGTTGTGCTTTTTCATGCGTTGACTTTCTTTCCTTTGTGTTCATTTTGGTTCGGAGGTGGTCTTTTCTTGCTTTAGGAACTGTAGCTAAGAACTAAATCTTGATCTGTTCATGTTTATCTGCTAGGTTTTTCTTCTCTTTATTTATTTTGGCAATTTCCCCTATTTTTTCATAAACATTTTTTTGTTTTTCCCCTTTTTATTTTTTGTTCTAGGGTTTCAGCTGCAGTTGTTGGGGTGTTGCCATTTATACGACGAGCTCTCTCTACAGACAAGTGTTCAAGTTCGAACAATTTTAGATTTTTCTTTTTTGTTTTGTTGCTTTAATATTTGAATTAATATGCAATAATAAAAATCTATTCAAGTGAGATAGGAAACTATGCACACGTAAATTATAGTGAAGTAATACCTTTGTATTAAATTAATATTTCTACTCGATACAGCTATTTACGTTCTATACTACATTTTTAATTTTGATTCTTTGAGATTTCTAATTGTATTGTTCAATTTTTACTCTCACAGGGGAATAACTTGGCAAGTTGATTGACTTTGAATTTTTACTTTTCCAATTATGTCAGCTATTCATCTTCTTTTGCCTGAAATTTTATTTGCTTGCTCTTTTTATCTGATGGCTTAGATATTTTCCCGCCTTTTGTTAATTTACCCTTTTTCCTTTTCTTTTTTCGCAAATAGTTATTTAGGTATTGTTCTCAATTGAACTGTGTAGTGTACCATGGAATTGAATGTGTAGTAAGCAATGGAATTATCTTTTTGTTGTTTGCTCATTCTAATTCTGTTTCTCTCTATTGAATTTTTTACTTATCAATTTTTATATGTAGTGAAATCTAATTATTTTACATTCCATCTGAGTAATAAATACAATAGAAATTCCTCAAATTATATAACACTAAAGTAATTTTAAATGTTTTTGTCATGTATTTTTTAGGTGTTAACTTTGTTGTTGTATGAAGGAGGCCCTCTAAGTCAGTCATCAAGTGTCACTTTATGGTTATTCCAGTGGTTGTGAATGTTCATTTTTGTGCTCCAACTCTTAGCTTTGTTGGTGCTCTTTGGAGGGTAATAAGGGCATTCTCAGTGCATAGTGTGAGACCTGTTTTGCACTTCGCATATTTTTGTCTGTTGTCATGTCATAAAGGCAATATAATAATTTTTATTGCATTATTATGCTTTTTAAAGAGCCAAATACATTTATTTTGCATCTCCTACCTATATTTGTATTTAGATGTATTTTTATGCCAAGTTATGTTGTGTGTGAACGAAAATACCGTACATATGCACTGGTCAAAGATATTACTGATGGTACCTATATATATCCACTCGGTAATGCATACTCAGAAATCAACAAAATATCAATAGTTTACAGATTTGCCTCTTTTGTTCTTTACTGGGCAATACAAAAATCAACATAAATAATAGATATATAATAAGAATTTCATCCAATAAAATGTCAATGGTTATCATATTGGGCAGAGCGCAGCTTGATTTGCTCCATCATTGTTCAACCACTGCATCTTTTCATATATTTCCTTTCCGCTTCTTGCGCTGTGTTTATCTCAAAAGCTTGTGTAACACCATTTGAAAATTTTTGCTTTTACATGTCACTTGAGCTCCTATGTTAACATTTGGTTTGGTGTTTGCTAAACTCGAAGCTTAAAGTTTGTTCATGAGTTTTTCTTCATTCTATTTTTTATTTAACTTTGATTTTTTTAATGGTTTTATTGTGATTGTATTATTATGATTTTTGAATTTCCCTTCTGTAACTTCAATTTTTTTTGTGTCTAACATATCTTTTTCCACAGAGAGCCTCCATCTTTATTATTTCGCTTCATTTCGTTTGATGGTTCCGTAATAGATGTTACACTCTACTCGCTTTTATTTCACCTTCTCATGTCATATGAGCTTTACACTGATGTTGATGCTAATGAAAAACTATTGTTTCATGTGTTCTTCCCTATATAATTCCTGTATTATATTTTTGTATATGAGTTTAGATTGTATATAGTTTTTGTACTATATTTTTGTATAAGAGTTTAGATCAAAATCAGATTTGTAAATAGTATAAACTAATTTGCTTCTCAATTTGAATATACAAATATATACATATGTATGTATTTATACAGGTTGTTTTGTGTAATTGCTTAATAAGATCTTGAGATTTCTTCTGGATTTATCTATATATATCTTGCTCCTCTGTTCTGCATTTCTTTATTACTTGTCAGGCTTATAAAATGTAAAATAGCAATCAAACATCTGGCTTCACCAGCTTCACGTGATTGTCTTCAATAATTTGCTTTTTAATCATGCATTTGAAAATCCTGGTTACCCATTGTTCTTTACTAGAATTTTTATTTTGTTATTTTTTTTATCTTTATATGTTTAGATGTTCGTTGATGAGAAGTGTGTCAAATTCAGATCAACAATAAGAGTTTGATTGCTAATAGTGATTCTCACAGTTTCCTAAGTTAACTTATAGTTTCATATCTTCTCGTTGAACAAAGAATTAATGAACAATAAACCAGCAAAAAATTAAAAGCACAATATTTCAGTTTTCTTACTTCACAGAAAATTACAAAATTTAGTTTCCTGTTAAAATTCAAAGTACAAAAAAAATCAGTATATCAATGAAATAAGAGAGGTTACAAAACCAGTAATTATAACTTCCTTGCTTTACCAACAAAATGGCAATGAAAATATCAACACTTTTCTTCAAATTGATAAATGAAATAGCGTTCCCTGACCACTGAGTTTGATTTTCTGCCGTGCGCATATTAATTAGCAGTGATTTAACCCATTCCTGTTGAACTGCTAATTTTGAAAGCATTATAAATTTATACATTTTTTCCAAAACACACGAATAAGCCAGAATTAGAACGACTTTCGTTGAATTTTTCAACTTCACTCGTCTCATTTCAAATTTTATTTTCAATCTTATTAACAGCTGATTTCCAACTTTTACAATTCTGTAAAAAATTGCATATGTAAAAAATATTATCATTTTTTTGATCAATAACTATTATAGAAAGTTTTCATATAAAGAAAAAACACATAATCATTTTTATTAACTCTGTTCAGCAAAATTAGTGGCAAAAGACATCCTAATTCAATGACATCTTCTTATTGTTTAATAAACATGTGTTCAATCTTTATTTTTAGTTCCATATTTTGCCTGAAGCGCATCACTGTTGAATATCTCATAATTATTTTTTATTATTAATTGCTACCATGTACACTGATTGGGAAAAAAAAAAAAAGAGAAAATATACAAGTGGTACACCCAGTTGTTAAATATTATCATAAAATGACAAAATTAATAATTACCAAATATTTTAATTTACTAAATTACGCATCTTGTAAATGTTCATTTGGATAATTTTCTAAATTCAACTGTGTGGGCAACCAAAATTTTGTTGTTTTTCTTTGTCTGTTATAACTCTGTTTCTGTTTATTGAAATTTCTGCTTATCAATTTTTGCATGTAATCAAATTCCATTCTTTTATATTCCATCTAATGTCTAAATATAATGCAAATGACTCAAACGTATAACACTTAAGTAAGTTTATATGTTTTTTGTGATATAATTTGTAGCTATCAGGTTCGTTGTTGTATCAAGGTTCTCTTCTTAGTGCGTTATCATGTATAAGTTCATACTTATTCCAGTGATTATTTTTATTTTTTTTTTAAATTTTTTTTTATGTGACATTTACATTCATTGATCTTTATAATTTGTTCATACCAAATGCACTATATTAATGATTTTTTCAAAGTATTTTTAGGTATTTAGTAACTTCATAAATTGCTTATAATTATCTAATATTTATATAATATCTGATATTTATTTTTTTCCAATTCTAATTTATGTGTTATTTTACTTTGTTGTAGTCATTTCAATATAAGGATTGATGTTGTTTTTAATTTATGTTCATAATTTAAATCTTTAATTATTAATTTGTGGAACCTTTAGATGGCTGATAATATTAAAATCTTAAATGTTACATTCCAAAAAATATAATCAGAAATGACAAAAACCGAAAAACCTGCTGCTCAAGAGGATGCTCAGAGCTACCAAATTTATAATGAGTAATAGCATTCTTAATTATTAACAGTATGCCTTATATAATTATATTCCACCTGAATCTTATAGTAATATATATTTCAAATTGTTCCCAAACACAATTAATTATACAAATTTATATTTGAACAGAAGAGGAGCAAAGGAATGAAAGAAATAGGTGACAACGCGAAGCACATGCGAAGAAGAAGCAATTGCGCATCAATCAAAACGAACCTTTCTTTGGTATTATATATTAAAATTATTATATAGTTCTTATTATAAAAATATATAAAATGGAAAATACATTTTTATTACATTTACTGTTATCTTATTTAAATATTTACTCTAAAACTCAAATTATAATAACACCAAGAACAAAAAAGGAGCTTCATAGAACAAACAAAAAATACAAAATACAAAATCACTACAATTATCATTACATTAATAAATACACAATATTACATTCATATTTTTATTCTTTCAATTACTAAATCATTATAATGCTATATTGCTTCAGTGTTGCGTTCAAATATTTTAACCATCGTTGCTGGAAGAAACGACAATATAGGCTGTTCCAGCGCTAATGATTTTGGTTAGCGCTCTTGTCACAAATTTCAAACTTATTCCTATATATTCAACTTCTAAATACAAAATCGATATCTTCACCTATGGCAAAAATTCAGGATGTCTATTTTCATTTTATTTATTAAAATATGTTCAACTTCAATAGAAATCACAGAAATGCAAACTTCTGAAAGTAAGCTTTCCTATAGATTTTTTATTCATTAAACTCTTCTTATTCTAATTAACTTATGAACAAATTATTACTCATTATGTAGGGAGCAAAATCAAACGGTCAAAAAAAAGTTCTAATCTTATGCAACATTCTATTCCTACTGAAGCTGCAATCTTACTATCTCCAAGTTCTTATCAACATTGTAAAGCAATCAAATTCTATCTTGAACCTAATGCATTTTGCTGTATGAACGGACAAATCTTATTAGCTTCTTTCAATACTATGCCAGAACTTGACACATTATATACTACAAATTCTGAATAAGCAAAAAATTTCCGAACATATATCCGAACATATAACAGTTGTTTTGCTTTTACAGTTTGGAGTTAAATATGATAAAGAATTGTCTAAGAGAAACCATGAAATTTATACTTTCAGGATCCAAGGCTAAGTTTATCACTTCATAAATGAACTTCAGCCAACCAATGATAGCCTCTCTTATTTGCAGCTATATTTCTATAACATTGACCGTGAGGTTCAAAACAGATCGAAGTTTTCTGATAGATTACTGCCCTCTGTTCTGGATAAACTTATTCAAATTCTCCGTCAAAATCCTTATTTTACCTTTTTTAGAAGTCTTTCAAATATAGCAAATCTGGACACTCATTCTATTGTCATTAGATGTGATACTGGTTTAGATCAAAGAGTATATAATCATCCTGTAGCATCACAACTTGCAGCTATTTGGACTGAAAATGATTCTATGGGTCAACAAAGAGAGAGAGATATTATCATTCAACAAATTTCTGGCCATAGTGAAAATGTCCATTATTATTTTGGGTGTTATGATCCTTTACAATATCCATTGTTATTCCCTCTTGGTGAAAGTGGATGGCATCATGGAATACAAACGATTAATAAAACAAAGGAAGATAACACTTGTTATGGATAAGTTCTTGTATGTCCTAATGAAATAGAATCTACGTCTCATCTCCTCGTAAAAGAATCAAAAGGTACTATATTCATAAATATAGTACTCCTCTAATATAAATTCCTTTAGGTTTTCTGCTTAATTCCTTTGGCTCTTATACTGAATTATCTCTACTTTCAGTGCTCAAACAAAAAGTTAACAATAGAACTATGGTTTCCTGTTGTGAATATTATTGTTAAAAGTTGCAAATGCGACCAAATCATTATTCAGTTCTTCTACACTCTGGCCGTTTGTTTCAGCAGTATTGTGTTGACATGTATGTGAAAATAGAAACATCAAGATTGCAATTTTTTCTTAGCAACCAATCTCAAATTAGAGCTAATTTATACCAAGGAGTTATTAATAGTGTTTCTATAGGTGAAGATAAGGGTTCAAGGGTTGGCCATAGAATTATTCTTCTACCATCATTTATAGGTGGTTCAAGAGATCTTCGCTGTCGCTATGTTGATGCAATGGCATTAGTTCAGCGATATAGAAAATCAGATATTTGCCTCACAATGACTTGTAATCTATCATGGCCAGAGATCAAAGCACATTTAGGCCTAAATGAAGAAGCCCAAAATAGACCAGATTTGACTGCTCGTGTGTTTAAAGCAAAGATGGAACAATTGTTAGATGATGTGACCAAAAAACAAATATTTGAAAAAGTTGCAGCATTTGTCTATGTTATAGAATTCCAAAAAAGAGGTCTTCCACATATGCACCTATTAATTATTCTAGAAAATGGTTACAAGCTATTATCTCCAGAGAGTTATGATCGAATTGTCTGTGCTCAGCTTCCAAATGAAAAAGAAAATCCTTACTTATTCTCTATGGTTGTTAAGCATATGATACATGGACCTTGTGGTGAGTTAAAGCCAGATAATGTTTGTATGAGAAAAGGAAAATGCAAAAATCATTACCCCAAATCTTTTGAAGAGGTAACAAAAACTTCTAAAAATTCATACCCTCTATATAGGCGGCGAAATGATGGTCAAAAAGTAAAAGTTTGATCCCAACTTCTCAACAATTGCTGGGTAATTCCCTATAATTCATATCTACTTGCAAAGTACGACTGTCACATTAATCTGGAGGTTTGCTCAACAATCAAAGCTGTTAAGTACTTGTACAAATACATCTACAAGGGTCATGATAAAGTCAACTATCATATTGTTCAAGAGAAACAACCAAATATTATAGATGAAATCCAACAGTTTCAGTCAACAAGATGGATTTCTGCTCCAGAAGCAGTGTGGAGAATTTATACATTCTCTTTAAATGATATATATCCATCGGTAATACATCTTCAAATTCATCTAAAAAATTATCAGTTTATTACCTTCAAAAATTCTGATAATTTAAATTCTATATTGAAGAATGACATGTATTCAAAAACAATGCTGACACAGTTCTTCTTAATGAATGGAACAAATAAAAAAGCAATAGATGGCAAATTTTTATATAAAGAATTCCCTGAGCATTTTGTTTGGTCTCAACAAGATAAAATCTGGAGTCCTAGGAAAAAAGAAAAAGTTATAGGACGAATTGTAACAGCACATCCAAGCCAAAGTGAAAGATATTATCTTCGGCTACTTTTGAATAACACCAGAGCACCAAGATCAATTGAACATCTTAGAAATCTTAATGGTATAACAACAAAAACATTTCGTGAAGCTGCACTTTTGCGAGGACTTTTGAAATCTGATAATCATCTTGAAAGGGTCTTTAAGAAGCTTCTACATATCAAATGCCTAATTCATTGAGACAATTGTTTGCAATTATTCTTGTTCACTGTGCACCTAATAATCCTAAACTTTTATGAAAAAAATTTGAAAATTATTTGTCCGAAGATTTTGTTAGAACAATGTGTTTATCAAAGCAGCAAATTCAAATTAAAATTCTTCAGAGTATAAATTCAGTTCTTCAATCAATGGGAAGAGATATTACAGAGTTCAATCTTTGCTCTAAACAATGTATTGTATCTCAAAATAATGACATATGCAGAGAAATAGAAGAAGAAATGAACATTGTTATTTCTGAAATTGATTATCAATCAATTGCATTATTATCTCCAGAACAACGCGTTGCATTTGACATTATAATTGAGAGAGTATTTTCAGAACAACATGGCTGTTTTTTTATAGATGGCCCAGGAGGTACTGGTAAAACTTTTCTCTATAAAGCACTATTAACTGCAGTTAGATCAAAGCATTACATTGCTTTAGCAACTGCATCATCTGGTGTAGCTGCTTTTATTTTGTCAGGTGGTCGTACAGCTCATTCACATTTTAAAATACCTATTGATCTAGAGATTTCTAAATGTTGCAACGTAGGAAAACAAACTGGTTTGGCACAGCTTTTGAGAAAAGCTAAACTAATCATTTGGGATGAAGCACCTATGGCTAGACGCGAAAATATTGAAGCCCTAAATGATATGTTAAAAGATATTAATGATTCTAATTTATTGTTTGGAGGCAAAGTGGTGGTTTTTTGTGGGGATTTTCGGCAATCCCACCAGTAATAGCGAAAGGCACAAAATTTGAATCTATTGATGCAATTTTAGTGAACTCTTACATATGAAAATCTTTAGAGAAGATCAAACTGACAACAAATATGCGAGCAAAACATGACTTAAGTTTCAGTAATTATTTGTTGCAAATTGAAAATGGAACAGAACCAGTAGATAACAACAAAAGAGTTTTTCTGCCTACTTCTATGACTATCCGTAGATCAACAAAATCACAGAACATCAATTCTCTTAACTATTTGATCGATCCAATTTTCCTAGAGCTTCAAAAAACTTCAATACATCCAATTTCAATGATCAATTGTACTATGCTCACACCAAAAAATGATTGCGTTGATGAAATAAATAGTCTTCTGATTGAAAAATTCCCAGGTCTAATGAGATAATATACAAGTATTGATAAAACACTTGACCTTATTGAGCAAGGTCAATATAAAGATTTCTTGAATTCTCTTTCACCCAATGGACTTCCCCCTCATAACTTAATGTTGAAAAGAAATTCTCCTATCATTCTGCTATAGAATATAGATCCTTCAAAGGGGTTTTGTAATGGAACTCGTCTTATCTGTCAAGATTTTAAAGATCATATTATTTGTGCACAAATTACTGTTGGTGATCACAAAGGATAGGCTATCTTTTTACCTCAAATACCATTACAATCTTCTGATCAACAAAAATACCCAGTGCAATTTACTAGGACACAATTTCCAATAAAATTGTGTTTTGCAATGACAATCAACAAAGCACAAGGTCAAAGTTTAGAAAAAGTCAGTTTATACTTACGAGAACCTGTATTCTTTCATGGCCAACTATATGTTGCTCTATCACGGGCTACAACTGCCTCTGTCACTAAGATCTTGATTGAACCAATTTATGAAGGAGATACAAATGAAAATTGCACCAGAAATGTTGTGTACAAAGAACTTTTAACTCTTGCACAGGTTACCAATTTCTGATATCTACATTTTTTGTGACGTTCTGATTTAGCATTTTCATGTAAAGTTAATATATATGTCCACATATTATATCAACTGCTTTACTTTTCCCTGCACTTTATATACTATCCAATAAAATTTGAAACCTAATTTCATTTCTTGTTATTTGCAGGATGGCTAATGAAATTACACCAATAAAAAACATAACAAATTTGACCAGGAATTGGAAAGCAAAAATTTATGTGCTTGAGAAGTGGGAGCCTCGCTTTGCAAAAAATGACACACTTCGATATCAAAAACTCATTCTCAGTGACCAAGAGGTAAATCAACAAAGTTTTCTGTTAGTTAATATATTCATACTAATCAACATATTTTCCTTACTTATTCCTATATATATTCCCACTTAAATACAGAGTTTAAAATTATATTAATTACTCCTATAAACATTTGTGCTATATATATTATTAATATAACTCTTACTGTCAATAAGTTCTAAAAGTAATTTACTACTTTAACATAGTACTTAAGTGCACATAGCCATATTCAAACTTTTAATTCAGAAATTTGAAAATACCTTTTAACTACTATTCATAATATATTGTTAAACTAATTTTTCATGCTCACAGGGTACTCGAGTGCAGGCAACCATATTTGAAACCTTAATTGACACATTCAAAGACACACTCCAAGTTTTCAAATCATACTATATATCCAATGCTGGTGTGAAATTTGCTCACGAAAATCACCGCATTGTTCCACACTCATGGCAATGGACAATTCATGCAAGCACACTGATTTAACTTGCTGAAACAAATGATGATAAAAAGCCTATTGAACAATATGAGTTCACTACATTCAGTCACTTCACTGATCATGTTGACACACAATCAGAAATCAGTAAGCATTCTGAATCATTAATTGATTTTCTTAACTAACAAAAAATACATAAAAAAATGGCTACTTATTATGAATTTTTTCATTAGCCATTTTAGCAGCTGTCATTCACATCAAGCCACCAAAGACAGTGTAAACACAAATCGGTGAATCGACTGCTCAAGAAGTTATTGTCATTGACCAAGAGTAAGATTTACAAACTTTAATTTTTATATAAAATAAATTATACAATAATTACTCTTTTTTTTTTTTTAACAGAACACTTCCAACTATCATGACTCTGTGGGATCAATATATTCCAAATGAGGGTGCAAAACTCTCAGCAATTAGTGATTCCTTTCTTGTTTTCATTGGAATCAAGCTGAAAGTTACATCTTACGGTGGTAATTATATTCTTATATTAATAATATCATCTAGAATTAAAAACATTTCAATATTTAATGTTTTTAATCTTATTATCATTTACATCATCATAAATCAAATATAATAATAAAACTATATTTTTTAACTCAAGTCAAAATCAAATTTAAAATGCAACATCTTTTTGTCATAGGCTTGTCACTTTCAACAAGACCAAGAAACAGTTTCATGGTAAGCTTCCCTCTAAATTTGTATCAATCACTCATGTACTTCTAATATAACTAACTAACAACTCTTACACCACTACAGGTGTATACAAAATGAAGATACTATGAAAGCAATGTCACTCATAGCACAAAGTCAATCTCCAAGGAATCAAACACTAATACTTAAAGCTGAAAAAATTGTTAACATTCTAACAATTCTAAATTGTCCTGATACGGTAAGATAGAAAATTTTATTTTAAATAGTTTCATATAAATTGTAAATCTACTTAACAAAAACTTTAATTTTTACAGCAACACCATAAGTTTTACTGAATCAAAGCAAGAATGTCAATTGTTTCATTTGATCAGTCATTTTGGTATATGAGCTGTAATAATTGTTTTAAATCTATTAGTACAACATACGAAACTGTGTTTGACTGCCTTCAATGTAAAACAAAGAAAGTTTTTGCACACCCAAGGTAAAATTTTAAATAGCATCAAATTTATTTGTTTTTATAATTCTCTTCCACTTCAACACACTACATGTCATTAACATTGTGCACTTATAGGTTGAAGTTTGAAATTGAAGTGAAAGATAGATCTGGTTCAATGATGGCAACTATACTCCATGATTATGCAAAAGAGTTTTGCTCTTTGAATAGTATACAACTAATGAAAGAAACCTCAGAGGTACTGCTACTTCAGATAAATTGTTCTTTTACTGCTATTTTAATTCCATACATTTGAAATTATTTTTCACATAATAAAAAAAGGATGGAAAGCTATCCGGTAAAGCTTTCGCAAAATTGTCTATTGAAGAAGAATATATATCATACAAATCAAGCCCCATCAATACCAAATGCGATGATCATCAAAACTCTAGTTTATTATCACTTCTATCAACAGCACTAATGATAACACTGCCACACCAACAGCTCTTTCAGCAACTGCCTGTGCCAGAAAATGCAGATCCGAAAGCTAAGAAAAAGCTTTTTCAAGATGATACTTCAGCTGAACATATTTCACCCACTGGAACTTCTTCCGAAACAACCTCTGCTTGAATCTATTTTGAAAGCCGTAGAACTATGGTCTTTTTGAAAACTTTCTAACATAGTAACAACTTTTTACTAAACTGTAATGTTGTTAATGTCTTAATATGTTGTGTTTTAATTTTCATGCTACTGTAGAATATAATGTATATTTTGGTAGAATGTAAATAAAATATGTAAATCTTTATGTAATTTACAATATCTTGTAATGTAAGCTAACATATAAGATATCTCCTAACTTTAATATTTATTTAATATTTGCCAAATTTCAATTATCATGTTACATTTGAATTGTATTAACATCATATGTTACGAAAAATTACAGCAAATTGAATATTAAAGATATTTTGCGACTCCAATGTTCAAAAACCATTACATGCTTAAGTTCACCATCAAAGGTACAATTTTCATTATTTGTTCAGCTTTTATTTTCTATGCTACCTATATATAAAGCATGGATGCAAGGATTTTCAGATGTGGCAAAATTCTCTTTTTGACCTTCTTCCTATCGATGTTGCTTCTTTAGGAAAGCCCAATACCATCATTTGCGATGTGCCCAATAAATCTTATCTGCTTTGGTGATAACTCTTATCTCTTTTCTTTTTTATATAACGTATACATTGATTTCTTTGAACGTTCAAAACGGTATTACAATGCATATAGATAAGTATCTGTCACGTCTCATGGCAACCAACGACGATCAATGATGGATAATGACTTTGACCAAACCACTTCATTGCTCTTACCTACCACTCATCCTTATTGTTTTTTTCCTTTATAGATATTTATTTCTATACTCTCCAATCTATTTGCACGCCAGGGTTTTTCTTGCTTCGATTCTTCAAACATCATCTTCAAAGGTATTCTTACAACATTTCATTTTGTTCTTCTATCTTCTAATCTATATAGGTTTATTTTGTTTTCCTCTTCCTTTTTCACAATTGAAGATCAGATCTTCATGAATTATTGCTCAAAATCAAATTATTGTGTAATATTTTTGTATTTTCTCCTTGAACTTTTCATTTTCTTCTTCTTCTTCTTCTTGTTCTTCGCATATCTCTAGCTTACTCATGTATTTTTTTTGTCTTTTCATTAGCGAAGATCACACCTAAAAATCATCTTTTCTATATTTTTGTCCTATTTTCTGTTTTTCCCAAAATTATATGCAGTGAACATTTTCATTTCTTCATCCTTTGCTATGTATGCATGATCATATATATGCATGATGATTTGTGGTATTTTCTCTTTTGAATATTTATTTTTGTTTTTCAACTCTCAGCTTTCTTGCTCAACTTTGGACGCTAATAAAGGCATTGTCACTGCATACTGTCACCTCCATCAAAGCTATATATAAAGCATACATCCAGCTTTTCAACCATGGTAAATGTTCATTTTTGCCGTTGAACTCTCAGATTTGTTGCTGCACTTTCGAGGCTAATAACGATATTTTCACTGCATAGTACTAGGTCCGTTTTTAACCTAGCTTATTTTTGTGTCTTCTCATTATAACTAAATTTTATCATTTTTACATTTTAAATGCATGTATGTTTTCCTTTTTTTATTTTCATACAAATCTAAAAATATTTTCCACTATAAATAAACAACTAAATTATAATTACTCAAAATATATACACTATATCTCTTCAATTGCACACACATACAATTTTTATAAAAAAAAATAATAAATAATCTAAAATAAAAATATTTATGCAACATAAATATTTTAACTATATTACATAACTGGCAATGATGAGCGTTATTTTCCAAAAAAATAAAATAAAATAAGGCAGTACAAATGTCCTACTTACCTATTGGCGGGGCAATTCAGAGGGTTAATGAGAAATACATTTAATCAATAGATTTTCTCATAGGCAACTGACTTTGCAGCCATAGAAGCCATGGATAATTTGTGAATATGAAAATCTAAGCTAGTATAATATTTTATTTTCACTTACTTTTCCTCATAAATATACTATAATTTTCACTTACCACTCAACTGTTATATTTTATAACACCATCAGCCAAATTAATTAACAAATTTTCTCTTCTTCTTTCTCTTTAATATTATTATGTACAATCATATTCACTAATAAAGATTCTTCCTCCCACCTACCAATTAGGACAATTGTAAAGCTCAATAATTTTTTATTCTTCTGTTTATTTACAAGTATGTCATTTCTGTTTAATGTTACCAATATTTCTGCTTTTCCTCTCAAATAAAAAATTTAGAAATTTGTTAGTGTTGCTCTTTCAGATGACAGAACACTATATCTGACAAATAGTTTATAAAAATAAAAACTTAAACCAAACAACAATTTGTTGTTCCTTACACAGCAAACACCAATCCTAATTATTATTATTTACCTATTTAACAAATTAAATTGCACAAATAAAATTCCATGAAATTCACCCTCCACTTCTCATTTGTTTTTGCGAAGTAGATAGCTAAACTAATACGATCAATCCATCAAGTCAGGCAAATTTGTTTACCATAATATCTAATTATAGTACCTTTTGGACATTCAAATTTCTGCAGCATAGGCTTTATGTATCAATTCCAAAATTATAGTAAGTAAACGTTCATTCTCTTTCCAATTATTGTCAGTAAATCTTCATTCTATTTACAATTTAGCCCATTATTTTCTCTTATTACTTTACTTTTCATCCAATTCAATCTCATTGCATTATTTTCCTTCTCTTGCTATCATACTTTCATATTTCATTCTTGTCATTACATCATCTACTATGTCTTTTTGCAAACGAAATTTACAACACTTTAGAACTATATCATACTTGAATAATTTTGTAATTTTTTAAAAGTTTGCTTTATCAATTACAGGTTACAACTTTAAAGCACAAACCTTCATAGAATTATTCCCAAGTTACTCAAAAATATCATTTTCCCTCTAATAGGTGTAACTATCATTACAATTAATATTCTATACAAACATAAATAACCTTTTCTTGTGTCCATTTAATATATTTCCTTTAGAAAGGTAATATTTAAAAATAATGATCTATGGAAATAAAATTAATTGGTGACAATAATTACTTTATAAAAACATAAAATATTCACTTATATTTCTCACCAATTACTTCTATTTCCATAGCTCATATTTTCCAAATTTTACCTTTTTAAACAAAATACACATTACTTAAATAACAATACAAAATATATTTAAATTCAAAGTCAAAATACAAACTTACAAATCCTCTCTAAATGATAAACATTATACAACAACTCTTCATTAACAACATATCAAAAGACACTAAAATCCTAAACTTAGACCTCATTGGTTACCTATAAATATTTCTCCACCCTCATTTTGTTATGATAAAGAACTTAACCACACATAAGAAATTATATAAACACAATTTTTAATTAATTAAACCTACCTTTAATAAGTTTAGCTTTTGGATACTTTCTTCATCAACATTTGAACATAACACGAAAACCATATTTCTTGACAAATTTTACATTTAGCTTAATCAATAGGCATATATTGCTCAATGTATATTATCTAGCTTTTCACCTATATCTTAGTTTCAAATCAACTTACGCATATAACACATTACTAAAAAAAATAAAAATACAAATATATCTCATAACTTCTACCTATGTTCTTTGGGACATGTAAAGTATCATTATTTGTATTAAAAAACTAATACAATCTTTTCCTTATAAATATACACTTACATTGTATTAATCACTATGTATAAATATTTATGCTAAGCATGTCCCAAAAAACATCAATCATCAACATTTTAATTAAAAAAAAATACAAACTAATCTCTTTCTAAAAACACCATTATCTATTTAATAATCCTAACCATATACTACAAAATTAAAAATGAATTTTTTTTTTTTTGTTGGTATAAGGTGCTACCAATTTTTTATGTTCAATATAAAACCTTAAAATATAAAAACAAACCAACTAAATCAATGAAAAAAATCGGTAATACCTCAAACCAACAAGAAGTCTTTTATCATTATTCCTGTAGTTAAAAAATACAAGACTTTTACAACTCAAGTGTTTTAGATACACTTTTCTATAACTACCAAACTACAATAATCACTTCTTGGTAAAACTTGTATACGCAGTTCACTATTTTAACATATTTTCATTCTCTATATATGATCACTTATTAAATATAAAACCACTAAATTACACTGTCCATGAAACCCAACATGGATTTATTCACATTCTATTTACAAAACAATAAAATATTTAATATCAACGAAATGTGCACATCCCCCATCACTACTTTCATTGCATCCATGAAGATAACTGTTTATAACTATGCACCCACGCACCACTCTTTGTTATACATTCAGAACTAAAATTTTTCCATCTAAAATATATTCAGAAATCATTTTTCTTAGCTTCAGTACTCGAAAAGGCAACTTCCTTATTCTAACTTTCCATGCTTTTAACATCTTTCTATGTTTCTGCCATTCATTATTCTAAATTCAATTGGTTTAAAACTTGATTATGTATATTTTGTTATCACTGTTTAATTTCGTAAAATATAATTTCCATCTTCCATTAAAACGCATTGAATTATTTCTCATTTTAGTATATTTTCTTATTAAACTTCATGCGCTGCAATTTAATACTTGTTATTGTGCTATTTAAAAAAACTGTTTTATTTTCTGCATTAAAATTATTCTAAATGTAATATTAATGGTCCATCATATGTATTATAACATATATAAATCAACACTTATAAATGAATTACTAAATAATAAGCATAACTTTCTATCAATAACAAACTTGTACCATCATTTCTATCTAAAATTGACCTTCTCAATTTTGTCATAAATTTGCATTGTTCAATTTGTAGTTAAGTGGACTCATTGTAATTATTTAACAGCTCCACCTCATGTCTCTTAAGCTGCACTATTTTGATTCACTCTGCAAATTTTAATAGCCTTCTCTTTCTCCCTTGTGCTTTTTCTTCTACTGACACGCTTTCATCTTTCTATAATTTATATGTTAAAAATCACATTCTCTTCTTTTGTTCTACAGCTGCGCTTGCATAATAGTCCCTATCAAGCTAATACTGACAAAGTATTTTGTTTTTTCTTAATAGAATATCAACTCATAGAACATTCAACTTCCAACTAAATCTTCATCTTCTGTATTTTATTTTATCTTGAAGCATACATCTTCTGGGATCAATTTCGATTGTTACATTTGTAATATTTCAAATTAACTCTACACTTTCCAACTCATATAGTGCAATCTCTTGTACTTAATGTATCCACTTCTTTATTTATTTCAATTTTTGTGTCAGCCATATTCTTCAATCTTTCTACAATTGTTCCATGTCTCATATTTCATATTTACTCTGCACAACTCATATAGTGTCATCTTTTGTAGCTTCCATCTTTATAGAATTGTATAATTGTGCTATTGTTTATATGTTAAAAATCAAACACACTTCTTTTCTTTTACAGATCAAATAATCAATTTCGATTATTACATCTCTCATATTTCATGTTCACTCCACACTTTCAAAGTCATATACTCCCATCTCTTTAATTTCGATTATTGCATCTCTCATATTTCATGTTCATTCCACAGTTTCAAACTCATATACTGCCATCTGTTATAGTTAAATGTACTTAGTTCTTTTTGTATTTTAATTTTTACAACAATCACATGATTTCATGTTTCTATAATTGTCTAATTACACTACCATTTATCTGTTAAAAATCACATAGCTTTCTTTTCTTCTCCAGCTCACATATTCCTACCTAATGCTAAATAGGCCTGAAAGTGAATCAATCAATTTAATTTTACTACAAGCTGGTAAATACCATGACCTGCCATCTCTTGTACTTAAGTGCATCGAACTCTTTTTCTATTTCAATTTTTCTGTGACCCATATCCTTCAATCTTTTTGGAATTGTTCCATCTCTCATATTTCATATTTACTCTGCACAACTCATATAGTGCCATCTTTTGTAGCTTCCTTTTTTATAGAATTGTGTAATTATGTAATTGTGCTATTGTTTATATGTTAAAAATCAAATACACTTCTTTTCTTTTACAGATCAAATAATCAATTTCGATTATTGCATCTCTCATATTTCATGTTCACTCCATAGTTTCAAATTCATATACTGCATCTCTTCAATTTCGATTATTGCATCTCTCATATTTCATGTTCACTCCACAGTTTCAAAGCCATATACTGCCATTTCTTATAGTTAAATGTAGTTAGCTCTTTTTCTATTTTAATTTTTCCACCAATCACATGTTTCCATGTTTCTATTATTGTATAATTACACTACCATTGATATGTTAAAAATCACATACCTTTCTTTTCTTCTACAGGTCACATATTCCTAGCTACTGCTAAACAAGTCTTAAGGTATATCAATCAATTTAATTTTACTACAAGCTCGTAAATAGCATGACCTGATTTCTATCTGCTGCTAATATGACAACTACCTTGGTTTGCACCAAATATTTTCATGCAAATAATGAATGCTTGCTTTCTTTGTCATGTTTTGTTTTGACACAACTATGTTAGATTAAAGATTAGCTTTCTTCCCAATTTCGTTTAAGTGTTAATGTCTAATTGCTTTCCAGTCAGCTTGCAACTTCTTACTTGAATTTTGTTTATATACACCAGAAAAAAAAAATTGCAAAAATATTACAATATACAAGTGATGTCCTAAAATTATAAAAGCTATTTTATTATTATACGCATACATCAATTTTTTCCCCCTGGGGACACAAGCGAAGAGGGGCGTTTAAACGAGTAAAAAATTACACAGTTAAAAACATCAAATCTCTATAAATTTCTAAAAGCATTGTTCACTTGAGTCAATAAACAAAAATTATTTTTCTCACTATCCTAAAACATAAAGCCGTATTGATGAAAACGTGCAAGATGTGTTTATTGATCTCCTCATACTTCCAATACAGTGCTATTTCTTCAACCACACTTCACTTACAAATATCATTTCTTGCCAACAAAACTCAAACATTCATGCATGTAAACAACAACTTCTCATAACTATAATGCCAAAATATTTTTAATCTTCATATCACACTCTTAACTAACAACTCAATTCTTTAAACCTCCAGGTGAACATACAGGTATCTACAGTCACTGCTTAAGTTCATAACTCAACGTGAACATACAAGTATCTAACAATTAATCAAATTCAACATTTTATTGTACAAAACCCTCTTTTGTGTGTTTCTATTCCTTCATGAGCAATTTAATGTATCTTCTCTACTTTAAAAGCATGTTTGCTTCTTGCATTTTCTATACAATTTTTAAATTTTCTCTCTGCTATCAATTAAAACTAATCTTTACTTGGACACCTATGTAACGTCTCAACACATCAATTTTGTATTAAACCTACAAAATTAACTAAGTCCGATCACACATCTTGTCACAGTTGGACATGTACTGTTGCATCTCATTATTTCTCCATAACCATATTGTTGAATTTAGCTTCTTCGCACAAATGAAACATATGTTCTTATATTGGAGCACTTTAGAAATCTTATCAAAATGTCACAAATCTTATCATAATGTCACAAATTTACATCTCTATTACAAGTAGCAATTTATTTTTGGCCATTTCTCAAAACATGTCAACAAACCATTCTTTTTTGAAACAACATATCTATCCTATTATTTAATTAGTATTTTGAATTTTCTTCCTGCTTTCTGAATAAGTACCAAAGTAAATATTAATTTTCATAGCAAAAATCATGTGGATTAAAAAACACGGCCTTGTGACATGCCCATTCTAAACCTTTTTTTGCCATTAGTTGTTCTTGTGCCATATTCTTGATCTTTAATTTCTCCTCAACATGCAATTCTATTCAACCTTCACTTCTATACTAAAATTAACTTTAT
>CM065394.1:31370000-31495000 GCA_033060915.1 Euryodendron excelsum
TCGGTCAAGGGTTAGAACTAATCAGACGTTAGAAAGTTTGGAGGGGCGGCTTTAATCAGATGAAGCTAACAACTAACACAATATTTTTAAGGCGAGTGATGCTATACATAATTAAGTAGAGAAATTTGATACACAATTGTATGGCTGAGTTTGATCTATCATTTTAAAACCAAAAACAAAAAAATCCATATAGCCGACTTTTAATTACATAATTGATACCGCCACATTAGTAAAGGATTTTATAAGAATAGAATTTTCATTTGAGTAGTGTTATATAACCGAAAAATTTATATATAATTTTTATACAGAATAATATGGTTGTATGAAACCTTTTACTTTAGAATAAAATACCTATTATGGTAGCTCTTAGTTCCTAAAATGTAATGACCATATTATTCTGATAAAATTTTTTGTATAAACTTCAGAAAGAATAACATTTTCTCTTTCATTTGAAGACTTATAATTTAAAGAGCTACCCCAGAGATGGAACTATGCTTCAGCCGTGGGTGCCACTGTCCTTAATTTTGGCAAAATTTTATTTAGATTCTATGAATTTTTAGTACTTATAATAGAAATATATTTGCTTGAGAGTTGAGAGAATTTTAACCGTAGCCCTCCAACAAAATTAAAATTTTTTTACCTTAGTCTTCTATGACCCCCTAAGGCTGTAGAAGAAATTTTTGATAAGCCTTAATCCGCTATGCAAACTCCCAAGATAAACACTAAAAAGCTTATAAGAGCAAAAGATAGTGAGAATGTATTAACTCTCTTTGGACCGAAAGTACTCCGAAGATTAAGTCAGATAAACTTAACATCAATGAATTAAAAAAAATAAATCAATTCTAGCTTTTAATTTTGCATAGCTAACCTCATTGTTGCGTGCTTTATTTATAGTCTTCAAAGTACCCACTCCCTCTAGGAGTGGCTTTCTCATTTCTAATTGGAGTTAACCTTTCTTGGGTCGATTTAGAGGATTTGAACTAATCTTTTTGAATCATTTCTTCTATTAAACTGGAGTCCTTTACCTCTGGGCCTTTTTTTAGCACTTGGGCATACTTGACTGGGTTTGCCTCTTCAAGTTGACACTACTATTCTCAGTGGGTTGCCGACTTTCATGAAATACGGGCTTTTAGTTCAGAAGGCCATAACATAATTCCTAGTTCCTTCTAGCTATCTCAAACTTTGTTCATTATTGAATACAATTAGAAACAAAAACTGAATTGCCTTTATTTAAGAGAGAGAGAGAGAGAGAGAGATGTTCGGCTCTTGAAGTTCTTCTAATTCTTTGGCTGACAAGTGTGTTAATCATAAAGCAATTTCACTTGCTTTCATGGAAAGGCATCATTAGCCTTTTCATAAACAAAGACAAAAAATAAATAGGTTGAAGAACGAGAGAGAGAGAGAGAGAGAGAGAGAGAGAGAGAGAGAAATAAGAATGACATTGTTTACATTTGATCGGGATTCTTCAACTTGCAGCTCATTTAAAATAATTTTATATGCAAATGGCGCGTGATTATTAATTTCTCCCATAATGCTCTTCTTTTTCTTATCAAACCACTTGGTTTAACTTTTACTAGCCTCACAAAATGATGATGAGCCTATTTGACCAGATTCTATTTTGTAGAGCCAAAATTTAATAATAGTAGACAAATTAACCCATATGGTATTATAACTCCCACCACTAATGCTCTACTTTATGCCACGACTCCATTTATGTCAAATTAATTGAATATTCATCTAGTCATAATCTATGCTCCTATTTGTATTGTGAAAGCAAATTGCTTGTCTTTGTTGGTGTGGAGCAGCAAACTTACTTTTGTTAAGATTGTGTTTAGAATTCGAATTTAGTAAGAGAAAGGTAAAAGAAAAAAAGAGTGAGAGAAAAGAAAACAAAATGAAATAGTAATTTTGTTATCATTTCTATTACCAAATTCGAATTCCAAACACAACCTAAAAACAAGCCCAAGGTACATGCTCTCTATTTTTAAAAAAATTGGTGAATGCTAGCTAAGGACACACGTTAAGCATGATTTGTCTAATTTTAATCTCACAATTTTTAATAGTTTGTACAACCAAACATAACATGCTATGTTAGCAAGATCCTTTAAACTTTGACACATGCTAACTTATTATGCCCTTAGAGTAAAGTTTAAGCATGCAAGAATAGAATTGAACGTGTGAAAAAAATTTGTATGATTCGATAATGCATGCTTAATATTTGTTTATTACTATTGTTATTATTTTTTAAATTTTGGGGTGCGGAATGGGGAATAAGAAAGTCTTTGGTCTCATCATTCATTAAGAAGGGACTAACAAATAATCAGAGCCTGTTTGGTACAGTTTTTATTTTATTTTATTTTATTTTTTTAAGTTACAAGAAAAAAGGTTAAATTTTTTTTACTTTTTTTCTTTTATAAGCTAAAGATAAGCAAAAAATAAAAAAGCCAAAAAAAAATTAACTTTTTCCTTATAAACTAAAAAAAATTAGGCTAAAAAGTCTTACCAAGCAAGCCCTCAAAAGCAAATGAGTTAATGCCTTGCTTCCATTTTTATTTAATATTAATTGGATTAGCATATTGGTTTTTCAGTTGCACATGTAAAACGGGTTGGTTGATGGGTCCTTTCTTATTTAATTTAATTTAAATGATCTTTTATTTATTTCTGAACGTGTATTTTGATTACATTTTTTGTGGGTCTGTGATTTTATTTATTTATTTATTTCTTAAGTTGCAAAGAGTAGAGGCCCACAGCTAGGCCATATGCTTGCGCTTCAGGATGATTGGGCCTTTTGTAAGTTGACCCAACAGATCTGATTAAATCTATGGCCATAGCAAAAAGAAATACTTTCGGTGGTTAAATAACATTATGAATTATTTCAGCGAAAAAACAAAAATTAGTTTAAACACCAATGCTTAATAAACTCACTAAGTAGGATTAAATTTTTGTCCAACGGTGATGGAATTTAAGTCGGGAGGCACTCTTCCCCTCGTTCTTGATCCCTAAATCCATATGAATCGATGCGTTTAGTATGACTATGAAAAGAATTTACTGACTAAATTAACTAACACCTTCATTTTCATGCTTAATTCATACCCATGACTCTAAACTTAGCACTAGCAATGCTGTACCTTGGTTAGTGCTAATCTAATCAGTCTCTTTAGTTGTTTTTATTTATTTATTTATTAGATACTTTGAGGGGCAAGACCCTGGCGATAGTGAATGGTGAGTCGAATCTATTACATTTACCTCGTAGCATGAATAGGAGCACAACTATTATTGGACTAACTTAGCTCATTTGTCCCTTTACTTTTAAGTCTCCACTATTTTTTTTTTTGGGAGTGGCAAACCCTTATTTTAGGTATTGAGCATAGTCAGCATGAATGTGATAAAAAGAGGGAAAAAAAAAAAAAAAGATAACCTAAACTATAGGAATGAACAAAAATAATAGCGTCAAGCACGCTACTGGGCAAACACCGCCTGATACTTGATACATTGCCCATAGGCCATCAGTCATTAGTGAGCCATGAATAACACGTTGGTAGGCTATGGGTGATGTGTCAAACGTCTGACACTAGACTTGCTCTAGGAATGAATTTTATGCAGGGGGGCTAATTGCGTTCATGTGATTGATACAGGCAATGTTTTTATTGTTATCATGGAATGATGTGATAATTTGACAATTTAATATGACATGGATGTTGGTGAGACAATGGGGTAATAGTTGCTTCAACAATAATTCCAACATTAAAATTATATTTTATTCATTAATATAATATTTCTCGTAAAAAGGTGTGTCCACTTTTCTTTATTTGTTTTAAAACAACCCTTCCACTCTTCACATCTCTTTTGCCAACCCACTACTGCCCCTATAATGCCTCCTTACATGATCATGAATGTAGAAAATGAAAGGGGTAACCTAAAACTAAGAATTTTGTGCAAAGGGGTGTGAAAATTTACTTGTGATTGATACATGAAATGCTTTAATTGTATCATCGTCAATCTTTGGCTGTGTTAAATTGATAAAGCAAAGCAAAGATCGATAATGGTGAGGCATCCCAAGTTCCCAACCATAAAGAATAGGCTTGCATAATTAATATAATGGTAAATTATATTTTGTATCCTTACACTTTCACTCAATCTTACTTTATGATCTTTATTTTTTTTTAGTAATTAAGTCTTTATACTGTTAATTTATTTTAATGTTAACCTTGTGCTAATTTTTGTTTGAAAAGTAAACGAAAAATGCTGACATGGCGATTTCATTAAGTTCAAAAAAGGTAATTCACAATTAAAATGCTAACAAATTAATGTCATGAAAATTAAGTCCTAAAATTCACCAATTAAAATACAAACAAATAAACTTAAAGATGAATTTATAAATTAAAACTCTCTCTCAAAGCTACACATAAACCACTTTCTCTTTCTCTATCAGTGCGGAGGATGGATCATGAATTTTAAGGATCCATCGTTGGCTCTTTTGGCGGCTGTCGGCGGAGACACCATTAAATTGTTCGATGTCTCGGTTGAGGTTGGTGATCCTTGCACGTTAAGCTACATACTTTCATCAGGTTTCCAAGTCAATTCGGTCAAGTGGAACCATATCAGTAAGTCTCACACTAACAATTAGTTACTAATTTTTTCACTTGATTTCATAATACCTTCATTGTTTATTTTTAAATTAATTGTCATGGGTTTGATTTTGATATTCATTTTCCAATTTTATCCGAGTGAGTGAATTTGAGTGAATTTGGGACATGATTGTTGTAGATTGGTTGTGGTGAGTGCCAAAAATGATAAGAAAATATCGTTGTGGCAACAAAGTAGACAAAGTATAGGACCATTCCAGTGGCTAGCACAAACAATGACGACAACAATGAGGTAATTTGTGGTTGTTACAAAAGATTGGAAGTGAGAATTGATTTGTGTTGCTGCTAATGGGGGTGAGGAATTATAGGGAGAAGGAAGATAGGGACTTTGCAGCAATAGAGAGAGAGACAGAGAGAGAGAGAGAGAACGAGGGAGGTGGGTTCGGGTGTGGTTAATGGTAGAAACGTTGTTACATTTATATACATATAAAATATTGGAAATGAGAATAGGTTTAGCATTTTAATTGGTGAATTACCTTTTTTGTCCTTCATGAAATCACCACATCAGTAATTTTCATTTACTTCCCAAACGGAAGTTAGCACACGATTAACATTACAATAAATTAAAAATGTAAGGGTTTAATTATTACCAAAAAAAAAAAAATAGTGAAGCTTCTGAAGCAAGATTGGGTATAAAATGCAAGGGTGTTTTTGCGCTCCGATTTTCGCACAAGCCCTTTTGGCTCGAGAAAAGCTTGGTGCACTCTCTATTATAACTTACTCTCCTAGAAGAACAAGTGCAATGGGAGTTTGAACTTTAAAACTTGATTTGATGAAGGGCTTTTTAGAAAAAATTTAGAGTCGCCACCTAACATGGTTAAAGATGTGCTAGATCACCTAAAACTAAGTGTAATCCAAGTATCAAACTTAGATTTTTAAAAATAATTTTAAAATGTCATATTGAGATGTGTTTTGAAAAATAGGGTTGTTTAACACCATTTGAAAATGTTTTAAACCCCTTTGAAAAATGACTTCGATTTTGGTTTTTGAAACATAAATCTATGGTTTGAGAGTTGGTATGTAGGGAAGATATCTTAAGATCATCACCTTATCCAATCCTTTAAGGTATCTACATGTCTATTCACTCTAAATTTACTCATTTGAATCTCTGGTTACTAAATATCTAGTTTATATCCACTTGAAAAAGTTTTGAAGAGGGGTTTGTCATAACTTTTTGAATGTATGAATACATGATACAATTTAAAAAAAAGTTTGAAAGAAACTTAGGGTTAAATTTTGAAAAAAAGGCACTTGAGTTGAAAAGAGAGTTATGACTGTACCTATAAAGGTTACTTATGTATATCATTTTACTAGAATTAGGTCAGTTATAGTTCAAACTCAGGATCTGATTAAAAATAAATGCATTGGGATCTTTGGAGAGTTTCGAAACTTGAACTCACGAGAGTTTTGACTTGAAATTGAATTTTAGAATGATTAAAAGTAGAACTTGAGAGTTCTTTAAAAGGTCTTTGAAGTAAGATTTGGATTGTTTTGAAATGCTTTTGAAGGTAACTTAAGAGAGTTTTAGAAAATTTTGGCAACTTGATTAGAGATTTATGAAAAGGCATCTTGGACTTGTAAAAACTCTTGTGAACTTGTTTTGAAAATGTTTTTTTTCAAAATAGTTTTTGAATATCTTAAAAATAAGGTATATTGATGTTTCATTACGTTAAGAGACTAATTAACTGAGAACCAAGCTCCTTTAAAACTGAGTTTTGAAAAATATTTTAGAAAAAAGGCGCTTGGAATTTTGAACTTTAGGGTTATGGAACCTTTATTTGACTATTTCATTTTAACTTAGACAACCCTAATCATAGGAGACATAGAGTTGCTTCAAGTATGTAATGTTTGTAAATAATTTTTTGAAAGAGATTTTAAAAAATATTTAGGGTTTGGAAACCCTAATATGAACCATAAACATTCCATTTAATGTTTTATTTTTCTTAGAAAACCCTAACCATGAGAAGGTTAGAATCCCCTTTAGGGTTGCTAGCTTTTGAAAGTAATTTGAAAAAGGTTTTGAAATGGCAAGTGTATAACCATTTGAAATTGAGATTATGTTGATAAGGTTTTTGAACTTGATTAAAAAACATAGAAGAGTTGGAAGTTACTTTTGAAAGTATGCTATGCAAATCATGTTGGTTTGAAATGTGATTTGAAAAAGAATCTCGAAGTTGAAGCATTGAAGTCACCTAATCTTGGTTGGGTAAATTAGGGCTAAGATAATTTAAGATTTACTAATTTGGGTTAGATTGATCTAAGGTTGATCAAATTAGGGTTAGGTTTACTAACTAGGGTTTAGGCAACCTAGGGTTTTGAGAGTTGATTGACTTAGAGTTTAGGTAACTTAGGATTGGATGACCTAGTGTTTCGAAAATTAGATTAAGGTTAAAATTTGACTCTAATGGTTTGGAGATGGTTTAAGAAGGCTGTTTAATGCATGCACTTGAAATAGAGACATTGAAAACTCTATGATTTTATGTAAAAAAAGAATGATTTGATTTGATTTGAAGTGAAAAAGGAAAGTTTGGTTTTATTAAAAAGGAAATATTTGATTTTGTTTCAAAAAATGAAAGATTTGATTTTGTTTCAAAAAATGAAAGATTTGATTTTGTTTCAAAAAATGAAAGATTTGATTTTGTTTTTAAAATACAAAGATTTGATTTTGTTTAAAAAAAGGAAAGATTTGATTTTGTTTTTAAAATACAAAGATTTGATTTTGTTTTAAAAAATAGAAGATTTGATTTTGTTTTTAAAATGAAAAGATTTTATTTTATTTGATTTGAAATTAAAAATGGTAAGATTAGATTTGAAAATCTTACGATTTCATGTGAAAGATTTTGTAATTTTATGTAAAAAATTTGTGATCTTATATGACACTTTTTAAAAACAATTCTAAAGAATTATGCACTTTAGAAAGCATAATGTAATATGAACTTTGAAATTTAATGAATGCAAGACAAAATTTATGGGACAAAAAAAAGCTTCTAAAAATTAGGATTCCCATCTAGATTTTAAGAAGAGAAGTCGTACTTATTTTTGAAAAAACATTTGAAACGAATGAATATTTTAAGCAAAGTGCAAAATAATTATATATATATTTTTAAAACGATTGAATATTTTAATTTTCTCTCCCTTTGTTTAATGCAAAAGAAAATGCTATTATTTAAGAAAAATTAACAAATTTGTTTTACCAAGATAAGCAATAATGACATTTTATAATAGGAACCATCATAATAATTACTTCATTTATTGTATTACTTAAACGCAAATGGACAAATAATAGGAGAAGTGAGGTGTAATAATTTTCCCATGTGAGCGTAGCAATTTTTCAACGCCATTGAAAAGCTTGATGCAGTTAATCCGACGGTGAAAACTCGTCTGTACAGCAGCAATCGCTGAACCCCCCTGTATATTCTAAGCTCGTTTTTCTCCGATTTGACGTAGTTTGAACCTCTCTCGAATCTTTCATCAGCCTTTTTTCTCTTTCCCACATGCAAAACCTGTAACCACGAAAGCTTCTTCCTTCTCCGTATCTCTATCGCCATGGACGGCGTTCAAGTGAAGCAAGAACTCATCGAACATTTAAAGCCTCCGGAGGCGAATCGAAAGCCAGAACCTTCGAAGCCGATTTCCGTGATCGATCTCAGTAGCAGCGACTCTGATTCTGATGTCTCTTCGTCGTCCTCCGATGATGACAGTGTTCTTGGAAGCAACGGCAAGAGGTCCAGGATTTCGAGCGGTGCCGAGAAGAAGCACAAGAAGAAGAAGAAAATGGAGGAGTTAGGCGTGGCTTTGCCGGTTGGGTTTCTCGATCCTCTGCCGCCCAAGAATGCGCCATTGCCGTTGTCGTTGCCGCTATCTGCGGCTCCGAAGCCTCAATCGGCGTCGGTCGTGAATGCGAGTGCAAACTTGAGCGTCAATGATTTGAATGTTGAGAAATGTAAGCAATTTTGGAAGGCCGGTGATTATGTGGGCGCGCCTGGTGCTGTTTGGGATACGTATTCAGGTATGTATGAAGGCTTTAACTAATCATTTCTCGACTGCTACTTCAGAAGTAAACAATGTTTTGATTTATTACATTTTGTTGGGCTCCCTGTTTTGACTTTGGAACTTGAGGAAAGATAGGGATTCCTTATTCTGTTTGGTTTCTAGCTTGGGAGCCTGGGAGGGAAGGGGAAGAAAATTCAAATCAATTTCCCTATAATTTCTCTCCCACTTCGTTTCCCTTTCCCTTCCTCAAGATCCAAACAGCCTAACATAGCCGGTTTGGTTTCTGGCTTGGTACTTTGTTCCTTATGGAAGGGCTTCTCTCACTTTACAAGGGCGAACAACGCTGTCCTTGAAGTTCATGGTTAATTATCTTGTGGCATTTATATCTGCGGTTTTTAAGAAGTTAGTTTGTAATTAATACCATATGTTAGCTAGATTCAGAGCTAGTACATGTATGACTTGGATGCGTAAAAGTATAATAATATCCAGAACATAATCTCTTGATTCCTTTTGGTGTTTATTGCACATACCAGATTCAGTTTTGGAAAATCATCAAGGTTGGGTCTCCAAATTGGTATAAATTAGGGGATTACATTTTGGAGGAGAGTGTATAGTTATCAATCTCCCACTAGCCAGTGCACTGTCTTTGCCATTGCTACGGTCTGTGCTTATAGTTTTGGATTAATTGCTGTAAATATTATATAGATAAATATATCTATATATGTACTTATAAAATTTGATGTATATAATATGACATTACCTATACCAGGTATTGTTCAACACTAAACATTTTAGCATAACAAAAGTATGTTATTCAACACATGTATATCCAAGAAAGACTTAAAACCATATTAATTGTGTAGTATGTGTAGATAGTAGGTTATGAACGGATAGGTGAGGTGGCTCTTTGGGAAGTATGGTAGTCACTGATAAGCTAGGAGACCGCTAGAGAGGGGATGGATGAGAGTTAAGGTAGTCTGGAGCAGGGGAGAGAGGTGTCTTGAGAGCAGGACAATGATGGTCTAGGTTGGTCACTATGTCTTTTGAAGATGGAGAGTCGAACGTACCAAGGGGATAAGTGGCTGTCTCTATTGTCCAACAACCTTGAGGTAATGATCACTGGGGTGCCATATTGTTAATGGGGGCATGATAATATAGGTGGTGACGTTGCAATAGTGACAAATGGCTAGAAGTGCGAGGTGTCCAATCATGTATGGAGGAGGCCTATCTCTCTCTTTCTAAGACGGGTTAGAGGCTTGTCCCTCAAGGGAGGATGAGGCGAGGCCTCCCTAACGACTCTTTAGCTCAAGCCACCAATTCATATGACCCCAATGATTCCAAAGTGAGGTTATAATGCTGGGCTAAAAAGTACGAAAATTTCTAAGAAGGTGTTGTAGCTGTGTCAGACACTTGTCGGACACGACACTTGTCGGACACGTTCTCGACATGCGTTAGACACGCTTCAAATACTTGGGAGACATGTGTGTCCGTCAATTAGACAGTCGTGTCCAATATTTACACATAGGAAACATGTTGCAAGATTAAAGAAATTAACTTAGAATCAAATTGTAAAATAAACTCAATGTGATTTTATATCTAATTTGATGTTTAAATTATAAAATAGATAATTTTTAATTTTAATTAGTGTTATTATGCATTTTTTAAATTATTTTTGATTAAAATATTTCTATATATGACATATAATAGAATACATATTATATATTAATTTGCCATGCCCCTGCCGCGTTGTGTCTTGCATTTTTTAAAAATTGCTGTGTCCATGTCTATGCTTCTTAGATGCTCGGGCGTGCCATGACTAGGGCAACAACCATTGGGGTGGGATGGGGTGGGGTGGAGTGGAGTGGAGTGGAGGTGTTAGGTCCCTTGATCCTACTACAGGCCTCAGACTTGGAGTCTTCTGGAGGACTACTTTAGATCACTGGAGAACATTTGTAGGAGAGCTACTCAGACTATTTTGAAGAATGCCTGAGCATGCAGATGGTGAGTAAAGGGGTTTTATGGAAAGGGACCTACTTTTATGGATGGTAATGTTCTATCCTGGTGTAGGTAGTTATTGTTTAAAATTACAATATCTACAATACAGTTATCATGCTATGGAATTCATGTTCTATATTATGTCATTTGGTAGGAAGTTGACATAATCATGAATTGGGAATATCTAAATATCATCTTGGTTTTGTGCCAAGGATTATAATATTTGTGTTGACCCATCTTCTTTTGTCTGTTGGGATGCATCAAGGAAATGTTGGAACAACACAACTCTTTGGCCTTTCTGGTTGCGTCACTAGTTACTGCTACCATTGAATGAGTTTAAAGTGATCTTTCAATAACAAGGGTTCCATAGCTTATCAGGGGCAACTGGCAAGCTTTAAGTCCCTACCTTTTTGCATTGGTTGTCGACAAAATGAGCACTAGATCCTTGGGGTTTTTTTGGATGGAATACCAAAGCATTGATATTGACTTCATTGATAGTAGGCATCTTGGTACAGTAGCTTCAGAATTTCTATATGTTAGAAGTTAGAACAATTTAAACGAACTTTGAAGTCAATTTGGTTATGCACTTAACAATTTGCATACTGTTAAGTACTTGTAGCATGTAATGAAGGGTTATGCAATTAACAATAGTTAATGTGCTAGTTGAAATTTTTTTCCTTCTCTCTCTCTCTCTCTCTCTACAGGTGGCATGGATCATGTCAGGGTTCATCCCAAATTCCTACACTCCAATGCAACCAGTCATAAATGGGTTCTTGGCGGTAAACTTGCCGTACCTATCTACAAAGCCTTGAGTTTATATATGCATCTTTATGTACTTAATGGGAGACATTAAATACCTTAATCTTGGGTTTAATAAGATCCTAATGGTATAATCTACTTGTTTTGTTTGCACATCTACTTTTGCAGCTTTTGCGGAGCTTTTGGATAACTCCTTGGATGAGGTATTCTCTAATTTATTCCTTCTGTATCAGCCAACACTTCCTTTTTTAGAAATATATACTAAAGGTTCTGCTTTGATATCAGGTTTGCAATGGAGCTACATTTGTGAACATAGATATGCTCAGAAATAATAAAGATGGCAGCAGAATGTTGCTGATTGAAGGTATTTACTTTTATTTGTTCTCTCTCGTGTCAAGTAATTTCTTGTACATGATGGTCAATAGACTTAATACATTGATGTAGGACGAGTGTGGGGCCCAATCTCCTATCTGATGGTCAATACTTGATGTAGAACAAGTGCAGGGTGCACTCCTCTACTAGCTGTGAGCCCAAAACTATCCTAGGGTTGTGTTCGGAGGGTTTCTAAGAGCTAATTTGAATTAGTTCTGTGGTTGACTAGTTAGTAAAAATGGGGTGTTTTAGGTTTTGTATTGGGTTCACAAGAGTGGGTGTTTTCAGTGATAAGAGAGGATTTTTGTGACTGTTCACGGGCTGCTTTGAGTGCTTGGTACAGTACCCGTGAAGAGTACCCTTCACTGAATTTTGAATCTTTTGTATGCAGTAATTGTAGAATTCATGAAGGAATGAATTGGGCTTGTCTGAATGGTTCATTAAGATAGAACAAAGTTCAAGATATTTGTTATTATGGGGATTTAGAGGCCAAATTCCAGAAAAATAGAGTAGAAAGTTCTAGGACTCACAACTAGATTCGTTAGGCATCATGCCTAAGGTTATAATTGTATCACAATTCACAAAAGAGCTTCAAAAGTTTCATGAAATTCTCTAAAATTGATCTCCGCTCAATAAAAATATTTCAATGATCTCTGTTCAGTTAGAAACATTTCAAGTGATTCCTCAGAATCCTAACTTTAATAGGACCTGAATTGTCTTTATGGAAACTAAGGCTTTGACTCCTAAAACCCATCTAAAACCAATAAACAGTAAGACCTAGTAAGCATAAGCATTACGACCATAGGCAACTGGAGCCCATGCCCCTGAAATTTTGAAATACCAAAATGCCCTCAACTTAAATTAAAAAAAAAAAAAAAAAAGAGAAGAAAATTATCAAATTCATGCCAACCTTAAGGAATCTATAAAATAAGTCTCTAGTAAGGCTAAAAACTTAATTATATGTGGTTCTAATTGACCTAATGTCACAACCCCTTACCCACCTTATGCTGATTAGGGCCATAATCGGCCACTGGCTAAATAGGTTGAACACATGCGCATTGAATTAATTGTAATAGTAATAGTGGAAGCTTGATATAATATTATTTTTGCATTCATTCTTGAGCATTAGAGCAAGTGCCTAAGTGTCGATCCAACGTCTTATGCCACAACTATAAACTTGAAGTTATAACAAAACATTAGGTCTATCCCACGGCCATAAATATATACACAACATCATCACTTAGCATCGAATTAATACTCCCTAAGTCAATTTGTCAAGTCCGAACCTCACCCCAGTGAGAAGGTTGCAAGAAGCAAGCAAGCAAGCAAGCTACACAGGCTAAGAAGTACGAACACTTCTAAGAAGGTGTAGTGTCGAGTGTTTGTCTTGGACACCATGTCGGATATGACAGTCGTTGGACACTCCCTGACACATGTCGGACATGTGTCCAAGCATGTTCTATTATTTTATTAAATTTTTTAGAACTGGACACTCTTCGGACACTTAGGAAACACGCGTGTCCATCATTTGGATGATCGTTTCTATCACTTAGACCCACATGAAATTCGTAGCATGTTTGAAGAAAATAACTTGGGATGCAATTGCAAAATAAAGCAATGTAATTTTACACCTAATTTAATGTTTAAACTATGGAATACATAGTTTTTAATTTTAATTAGTGCTATATTGCATTTTTTATTTTCTTTGAGTTAGATATTTTTATATATGATATATATGTATAATATATAAAATATAGATTTTTGTCGTGTTCCCGTTGTGTCCTCTCCTGCAATTTTAAAAATCACCGTGTCAGCGTGTCTAACACGTGTTCGTGTCCGTGCTTCTTAGTACACTGTAAATGGTTACTATGGTCATGTTTGAACCTCACCTCCGTGAAGAGGTAGCGAAAAGGCCGCGAACTATGTTGGAATATCATGGTCTCTAAGTCTGATTCTTGCCCCAGTGAGAAGCCAATGAACTATACTGGGTTTGGACTTTGCGGCAGTGAGATGGCAGCGACAACCAACAAAGTCCACTGTTTGCACGTAAATGCTAAGTCAAGTCCGGAAAATGATAAGACAAGGGTCTCAAATACATTCCTAAGGCCTCATATACATTCTTAGGGTGTTGTATTAGTCTTAGGAAGTCACAAACATGTCCTCAAGGTCAGAAACTAAGCAACTAACATTATAACTTGAGCAAATTTGCATGAAGTCCTCAAAATAGACTCGAGAAAATGGGTTTTCTCAACTCTAATGAAAACATGATTTCTTTACAAAACTCAAGTCTACAAATGCTAGCACGAGATTATGTTTTGAAGAAATTTAAACTGGTGAAGTGGTAGATTATAAACTATTCATTAAGTTTCTAACCTTGGTTCCATGCCTAGATGAATTTTCCTTTGATTTCTCTTCGGTTTCCTTCAAGCCAAACACTGTTCTCCAGATTTTCCCACTTGTTCTTTCTTTTCTCTCTCTACAGCAACATGGTGTTAGTGGGACACTTGTCGCCGAGGGTTAACAGGGTGTCACTCCATAATGAGGTGACGCCCTCTCTAGCATTCTAGGTGATGACTCACTTGCCTTAATTAATTAATCATAGTTAGACCAAATAAGCATGGTTTGCTGCTAATTACTCTTGCTTAATAGCTATTCACACTTAGGCCAATAGGTGATAAATATCAATTAGCTTAATTAATCACAATGAGCATTAATTAATCATAATAATTTGCAAAAGGGCTTTAAAATACACTTAACAACATCAAATGAAGTTAATTTAAGCTATTTGAATATCTGTAAGTTATGAACAATCCTATTTTAGTCAATTAGAAGAAACCCTAACCATGTACAAATTCAAGTTCAACTCCTTTAAAGCAACTAAAACTATACTTAAGTCATGAATAATAAACAATTAAGCACACATATGCATGATAACATGTATAATTGGAAATGTAAGAACTTAGGGTGTTACACCTCGCCTTGTGATCATACAATTTCCAATTTTTGCTGCTTCCTCAAATCTGCCTTTTATTGCTCTGATCTGCATTTCATGGGTACAGTTTGAGTAATAGAGAATTGTGTGAGCCTTTTAGAAAGTTATGGTCCTTCTGAAGATTAAAATTTTGGAGCTTGTAGAAAATGTATGGATAACTTACCGACCTTTTAATGGTCCATTTTTTTCCTGCTAAATAAAATTTTCATCGTTGTGGAACATATTTTATGATTTCCTCTTTGGCTATGGGCTTCACATATGTATCTTTTAAGATGCTCTCTCTCTCTCTCTCTCTCTCTCTCTCTCTCTCTCTCTCTCTTCTGTTTGTGGATGTGTTGGGTGGGGTGGGGTTAATGCGAAGGTGCCATGGATATTATATTACACTTTTGTTGCCTTTGGAATGTTTATTCAACATCTTTTGCAGATAATGGTGGTGGCATGGATCCAGATAAGATGCGGCAATGCATGTCCCTTGGGTATTCTGTAAAAAGCAAAGTAGCAGATACTATTGGACAATGTAAGCCTCCAACCATATGAGAATGAAATATTTGATAAAAATGGTTAGCTGCTTATTTACCTTCATTTAAATATCATTTTTCCTATGATCATTTGATTAGATGGAAATGGTTTTAAAACGAGTACCATGAGGCTTGGAGCTGATGTTATTGTGTTCTCTCGCTGTTGTGGACAAGATGGAAAGAGGTATGCATTTGGTTTGTTTTGGTTTTCTACTTTTTCTTTCATGTTGCTTTTGCAGTTGAGATCATAAAGTGTTATCTTGCCTTGGTTGTTTAATATTTGTTAGTTGCTTGCCACTTTGAACGCGTCTGCACTTTTTTCTCTGTTGCTTTAGTGCAATTTGACAATACATTGTGATCTCGTATCATGTGAAGGATTTTCTGTAGTGTCTATTGATTTAATAAATAGCGCAGCAGATCCTTATTCACTACACTGGATTGGCCAGAAGAGTAATTTTCTTGCCATTTGGCACTATGTATGGCCCTGCCTTTGTCAAACCATAGGTGTTAGATGGACGGGCTATGATTTCTTTCCTCACAAGCTTAGTCATCATTATTTCTTCTTTGCTTTCCTCTTGCCTTTGTAGTGCCCCCAAGCTGTACAAGATCAAATGTTTCCTCTTGGTGCATTTGTTGTACTTTGTTGGTTGTAACTCTCTTGGATTAATCTTTATATATGCCTAAAAAGGTGTTACCCTAGCTTCTCATGTTTCTTTTGCAGTTTGTCATGTTTTTTTTATTGCATTGTGTTTGTGTTTCAACTTTAATGTTTATGCCTATAGGTTTCTGTTTACAAAGGTATGACTCTTTCCCTACATTGTATCAACCGGAAAATATAAAACCACAGGTGGTTAATCAATGGGGCTAGCCTTGTGATGGAAGACAGTCAGATATTGAAAGTCTCAACAACATCAAGAGTGGTGACTCCCTGAGGAAATTCCATGGCTACATACAGTTGATTCTCTAACTACTTGTTCTCAAGTGAAACCATGTTGGAAGAATTGATCTGATTGGAACCCAGACTTAGATGTAACCCAAGCATTATGCAATTGTCTTCTTGATTGGCATGTATAAGTTCTTAGACATTGAAGGAGGGAAGATCACACCAGTTGCAGTCCTAAATTCCCCTTTGAATAATGGGGGAACGGGCATTCTAGCAGCTTGAGAGTTGAGACTTGCTCATTTTTACGGGTGTAGGTGGGGCTATTAATTGGTACACAATACACATGGGAATGCATTGCTCAGACCCCCCTCATCACATTATTGATACAACCAAATCTTTTCAAGCGTGACACAATAATCCCTCTTTAGTTTTAGTGTTGCCTTTGCACTTAATGGAAATCATAACACTAATCTTACTGACTAAATTGAAAAGGAACACCTGATGCACCCTTAGTCCTTCTCCACTTCACAATGACACCCTTTTTTGTGAAGCAAAAACAGTAGAAATTTCCATTGGAAAATGCTATTCTCACAGAAAATTTGTAGAAAAACTCTCACCAGAATGATGTGACAATGACAGTTTTGTAATTAAGAGTTATTATGGTGGGTGTTTTGCTTTGAAGTAAAAGATTGTCATTCAGACACATTATTCTGTATGAAAATTCTGTTTGTATAGCATTACTCATTTCTATATTATGGGCTCATGGGCTTTTTGCACGATGACCTTGCAAAACACACAGAGACCATGCTTTTATTCTTGGAATGAGATTCATTACTACTATCCAAAACCAGCCTCCTTCAGCAAAGGCCATTCATTGAGGAGAAATTACCTTTCATGCAACCTTTTAAAGTCAATTAACTAGTGCTTTGGTTGAGAATGTTGTAAACTTGATGCACCAAACATTAAGAGTGAACAACCTTTGCAATAAATGGATGGGATTCTTATCATGCTCTTCATGTAGGTGAGGCAGATTTCATTAGCATTCCACTGATGTAGATTCTTAACAAATTGTTTAGGAATCCTCAACCAATGGCTGATATACAAGTGTTGTGCTGTATATATATAATTTTTAGAAGATGCAATGTGTGACTTGCCTGGGGAATATAAATGATCATAGCTCGCCTTCTTTAAGCACTTTCACAATAATCCTGAAAGTGTGTTTAATTTTCTTATTGATAACAGCTTCTCTGTGACATGCTGCATGTTATCTTTATTTTGGTTTCTCTTTATTGGTGCACTTTGATGCTACTCCTTGGGATTCTTATTGGCATTTTTGTGCTTAGTTTATAATTTATTTATTTGTATTGTTTGTCTATTGAATCATTGTGATATTCTCTTTTAGGCCCACACAGAGCATTGGGTTGTTGTCATACACATTTTTAAGGAGCACAGGGAAGGAAGATATTGTAGTTCCCATGGTAATGATGTTAATTTTGTTACTTATATCCTTGGACATAACACAAATTCATTATATCATGATTGAGTGCTACTTGTTTTATGTTCTACATCTAAACGGGTGCTGTAACTTATATTTTTTGCTACGGCATTGCTTTTTAATAAGTACCAGTAAATATACTTATATTATCTTTATAAAATATAGTAAATATTATTATTTCTTATTTTTCCTTATCTCTACATTGTCTTATTTGACAACATTTAACTACATAAAAACTTTTGTCATTTTCCAGTGCTAAAATTCGAAAATATAAAAATAAGAAAAATAAATTGACTTAAATCCCTTTTTAAAAGAATACTTGATGTTTTCATTTGGTGCTTTTAGGATGCTTGTTTGATTAGTTTGCTTTTTGATTGGGGTTGCAATTTTTTGGCCAACATGTTCGACAACCCCTCCATCTTAGATTGGATAGGCTCAGGCAGAGATTTTTAGATAAAATATTGGGTTCAATTAGTTGATTATCCAACTAGTCTAATCTCATACTCTCAAGGGAGAAAATTTGTTAAGAGTCAAATGTCTAGATTCCATTGGATTGGGAGTGAGGTTTGGAAGTTGGTATCATCATGGATGTATGCAGATAAAATTTTGAGGGTAAGATTGGTTTTTCTAATAGCTCACGAATGCAAATCTGAAACAGACTAGCAGATTTATTAGTCAAGGAATGATATTAGTCACGCGGTAGAAGTCGTTGCTTGACCCTGCTGAAAATTTTCATTTCCAAATTTCATTTGTACTAAGAAGTGTTTCAGTCTCATTGTCTTTGCTCCACCTACTCAAGACTTTTAAAGCCAAGCTATATTGGTTATCCAAATTTTTGTGCCTTGTATCATTTACGAAATTAATGTCTTTGAACTTCAAGTGCTCGAACTAATCTAAATCTGAAATTGCCTGAAGCTTTTTTCCTCTATATTTTTTTTATTATCTTCACCCATTTGTGATGCATGGTCCCGTGCTGCTTCTGGCATCTGATTGAACATGGGAATTTGCTTATGAACTCTTTTTTAATTGTCTATCGTGTCAGAACCTAGTTTGAAAATTTTCCTACCAGAAGATTGAGAATCTGACAATTTGCGTTGGTTGTTTGCATCGTATCACCATTTTTATTAGGGTAAAAATGAGCTGGGTAGTAAACCTATTCTCTCTCTCTCTCTCTCTCTCTCTCTCTCTCTGTGTTCTTTTTAGTTTATAGGAATGCCCAAAATTTTGGTTTCTTACACGATTGATTGTCTTGAATGTAATGACAACCAGAATCGCTTGGCGCATTATAGCCATGTCAAGCAACTGGAATTTGCTCCTGTATACTTGTCAGTGACCTTTTCTTTTGTTCTTTTTCTTTTGATTGTTGATTGGGGTTCATGATTTTCTTATAGTTTATCAATTGCTTCTGAGTTTGTGTTTTAGTAGACATTGTTTTGATCATGGTGGTTCTGTTAATGATTTGAAAAGCTTGACTATGAAAGAGGGGGACTCGAGTGGAACAGGATGATACGATCCTCTGCCAGTGATTCGAATAGAAATGTAGAGACAATAGTGCAATGGTCTCCATTTTCAAGTGAAGCAGATCTTCTACGACAGGTGATTCTTCTTCTTCTTCATTGTGTAGAACTTTCTGAATTGGGAATACTGATCGTGATTAATTGCACGGAAGACCAAGCACTTCATGTTATTAAAACCTTGATTATCTAATGAGTATGCTGCTTTTAGATTATCTACTTCTTGTAATATAATCCCTTGTATATTTGGCTTGCTGTGATTTCACTATTACTTCTTAATATGATATGGCATAATATTCTGCGTATTTTGACTCTAATTGTGTGAAGCTGTATCCCCCTCCCCTCACTTCATTTTTTTTAATTAGTTTGATATTTTCAATGATTTTGGTGGGAGTAAAAAATAATCTTTTATAATAAAAACATCCTCCTACTTTTTATTTATTTTTGGTATTTTTTTCCCCTCCAAATTTGAATTATGTATCTGTTGTGTTTGAATTTACAATTAGCAATTATATGAGATTGTTGCAAATGATAGAGGGCAAACTTTATTTCACTTGGGAACGTCATCTCATGTAGTTCGAATTCTTTTATGTAAACGGATGTTTAAAATCACAATAAGAAGCTCATGAATGAATGTTAACATATGGTTTAACTTTACTGTATATGTTTCACTTTCTCCTGCTTTGATCTTATCTTTCATGGTGTGCAATGTGCATTAAGTGGATTTTTTTAAAAGAAGAACTCTGATCCACTTATTTTCTTAATATTGTATATTGTGTTTCGAACCCTGGCATGTGGTTTATATCTGGCTTTATGATTGCCTTCATCTCTATTTGTCATGTTTGGTTTTTAATTGCTGAGCTTATTATGATTAACTTTGCTCAATTCCTCAACAGTTCAATCGGATGAAAGATCATGGTACACACATAATCATATACAACCTTTGGGAGGATGACCAAGGACAGTTGGAACTTGATTTTGATGCTGATCCTTATGTATGCCTTTGGGATCATTAGATTCAATTGTGGATCATTTTATTTTTTTCCTTAACTGTTACCATGAGATTCTGAGCTGAATTTTGTCTAGAAGCTTAACCTTGTATTATATGTGACTCTGCAGGACATCCAAATTAGAGGTGTCAACCGAGATGAGAAGAATATACAGATGGCGAAACAATTTCCCAACTCCAAGCATTTCTTGACATATCGACATTCATTAAGGGTAACTAATTCATACTATTGTTTTGCATCATACAGATGATTAATATTAAGTTATGTTGTTTAAATTGAGTTGTGGATGATTTTGAAGGGTTATGATTTCGATAGAACTTTACATAAGTTTCTCACATTTGTTCAATGGTTCCCCTGTTGTGGTTATTAACGTATCCCTATCTCATGATATTCATCTTCTTTTATCTCCGTTGCCATTATTGGCCCTCAGTAATATTTGTAATAGTTATTTTCATTAATTTAAGTGTTTATCTTGATCATTCGGACATATTAGGGGAAATATGTGACAAAATAGTAGAAAGGTTGCAAGGAGAAGAACAAATATAATGGTAGAGCACAGGTGCTATAATAGAAGTAATGAAGAGACTATGTTAACTTGAAAATATTGAACCAGAACTTGCGAATAGGAATTACTTTTCAGACCTTCCAATGTGCCCTTGATCTCCAGCATTGCATCTACCCATGGAAAAAATTATGGTTGTGTTGGGAGGAACTGTAAAATCATTAGTTGAATCATCTGAATGTTACAATGACAAGTCCAGAAACAAGTAGTTGACTCTAAACTGTTATTTAAGGCTTTGTCAAATTGAGTATTTCTTCTGCAATACGAAATGTTTGGTCCTAGTTCTGATGACAGTGGCCATGTGTGAGGAAATTAAGTTTCTAGAGAAGTTGGATGCAAGTGGGTCTTCAGTGGGAAGCATAATTTTGATGGCACTATTACGTCATAAAAAGACAAGTTGGTAACTAAGGGTTTGAATTATGCAGAATAATTAGATTTCTGAGAAATGCTTGCTCCAAAGAAGAATGGTACATGGGCAATGAAGGCCATGTCTGAGAGGCCATGAGAGAACATGGAGGTTTAAGCAAAGAATGGTAGATGGGAGGTGACCTATATTCTGAGGGCTTGACATATTTGTAATGTCTAGATTTTCAGGATAATGCTCAAGAGTAAGACGGGACACAGAAAATAAAGGCCATGCATAAGGAAATAAAGGTCCCTGTGAAGAATGGCACATGGGCTTCCCTGATTTATTGACTATAATCGCTATGGAAAGGGGGTCTTGAGTGTATGTTAAACTGATAACACTTCTGGGCAATGGAAAGCTTAGGTTATCAGCCAGTGCAAGTCAACGATTCAACAGTTCTTTTGTTTTGATGAGCATCAACCAGCGGACACTTTGTGATATAGGAATAGAATATTTGTCGAATATATAAGTGGTCTGGTTTTATCTTTCAAATGATGTAATTGTTAACCTTTAGAAAATAAATCAAGGCATGAAGTTATCCAAGAGCCCATACTTAACATATAGTGACATATTCTTGTATTTTTGGTGTGTTGATGCTGTACTTTTTTTTGGAGTTGGAAGTGTTAGCATTCTTAAGTCATGTTGTGCCTTGTCTTTGCTTGCTGTCTGTGTCTGTGCTACCTACTTAAGGGACCACCAAGAAGTGTTATGGTGACTCGTGGATGTTTTAGAACTTGAGATTCGTGGAAAAGGCTGTTGACTGAAGAAGCATTATATCCCCTAAAACTATATCGGCTTACCTTGGTTATCCCACATGGGCAGGGCACGGGCAGTCAAAGATCATATTCTGGCTGGGTCAGTGTGTATTGGGCATGGACTTGCAACTTAGACACAACATGGACATGCTGGCACGGCAATTTTCAAATAATACAGGACACAAAACGGCGGTGACACAGAAAAATATATTTTATGTATTTGTGTGTCATATTTAGGAATATTTTAAATAATAAGAAAATTGCAAACTAACACTAATTAAATTGAAAAACATGTATTCTATAGCTTAAATAGTTATTTTTATTTTACAATTGGCTCCCAATGATTTTCTTCATATTGTGTGTTTCATGTGTGTTTAAGTCATGGACACGTGTGTAGAAGACGGGCACAAGTTCCCCAAATGTCCAAAATGTATCCGGTTCTAAAACAATTAATGGATACGTTTGGACGCGTGTCTGGCATGTGTTGGGAGCATCTGACAAATGTCGTGTCCAATTTGGTGTCCGAATGGACTCAACACCTTCTTAAAGTTGTCCGTGCCTCTTAGAGGTGAGGGCCAACCTATTTTGGGGAAAAATTGAGGACCAAGCAGATTTGTATTGATTGTTTGAAACAGGATATCAAATTGCTTCATCCATTATGTGTTGGCCGTGTTTAGCTTATATGATCTACTACAACTTAGGAGGGAAAATATGAAGTGACAGCCAGCTTATGGACTCTGTTGGAAATAGTTGTGGCATGTGAGAATGCTAGAAATGTAAATAAAAAATATATTAACACCCTTGCATGATGTGTGGTGTGTTTACTGTACGTCTCATATTGGTAAATCCTTGATTGTGCGGAGTTTCAAAACCATTGGTTTCTGTCGAGCTGAAGCTCTAAAATTGTCGTTTGTTGTTATCTTTCTTGTTCTGAACATTCAATTTTTTTTGGTTTAAATCTTCAGAGTTATGCATCAATTCTCTATCTCCGAATTCCTCCGGGCTTCCGTATTATTCTTCGTGGGAAAGATGTTGAGCACCACAATGTTGTGAATGATATGATGATGACACAGGAGCTTGTCTATCGCCCGCAGCCCGGTACTGATGGGGTTCCAAAGGATTCTCATGTAATGCTTGCCAAATGGAAGTTAATTTGATTTACCTGATTGCGATAAATTGCATTTGCCAGTACTGATTCTGCTATTTTGTTATCAGATGGTTGCTGTTGTAACTATTGGCTTTGTAAAGGATGCTAAAGCTCATATTGATGTTCAAGGATTCAACGTTTATCACAAAAATCGACTCATTAAGGTTTGATTTCCTGTTAATCCACATTGTGACGTATGATCTTTCAAGTTGACATTCTCTGATCTTTTTCATGATTTTGTTTGTTCGGATCTAGCATTTGAGCCAACTATGTATTTCAACTTAATTACAAGTTTTCTAGGTGTGGTGAATATGCTCAAATGAAAAGCCTTCGCTTGTTTTTATATCATGGACTGAACTCCAGGCATGCCTGTGCTAGGCACCCTCATGAATGATTTCTGAGGGCAGTGGATGTATTGTGAATTTTGGAACTATTCTTACATGGAAGTGTTGTTTTGTCAGCCATTTTGGAGGCTTTGGAATGCTGCTGGGAGTGATGGTCGTGGAGTCATAGGTATGGATTGTTCTGAACTGGAAATTATGAGCTTCTTTCTGTTAGCTGACTTAACTCTTCAAGCTCATCATTTCTGCTGCAGGTGTATTGGAAGCAAATTTTGTTGAACCAGCTCACGATAAGCAAGGATTTGAGCGTACGACAGTTCTTTCAAGACTTGAGACGAGACTAGTGCAAATGCAAAAGACATACTGGTTTGTTCATCTTGTCATTATGCTTTGGGTTATCTGAGTTTGATCATTTGATAATTTGCTATGTGCTGCTTCATTCAGGTCGACATACTGCCATAAAATTGGCTATGCTCCACGCCGTAATAAGAAGCACATTAATGACAGAGGTATCTAATAGGAGCCAACATTTTTCATTCTATATGTTGTGTGGTGAGCAAAAGTGAGGTTTGGCAATTACTGTCCGGTAGTGATGAAAATTCTCAATCAAGTTAATCTAGCCCTCTCTCACTACTATATGCAAATTTTGTAGAGACTTCTCCTGATTATCTTCCACCATCTCAATCTAAAAAGAAGAATACTGGCTCAAGCAGCAAGATACCTATTTCAGTTTCAAACAAATTGCATTCACGCTCAAATCAAAAGCAGCGAAGCAGAGAATCCGAAAGATATCTCAAAACCATGGACAAGAGTAGCATGAATGGACATGTGTACACTAAAGGGGGAAATAGAACCACGACCCCTGCAAAATCTGGAAAAAGACCAAACTCTTCAGAACCATCATCACCTTCTGAAGAGGATGTCAGTGATGATGAGATGCAAACTGCCCTACCTGGGAAACGAGCAAATTTCAGTTCTCAGAAGGAATTGCCTGCAAATAAGTCTTCTAGGAAAGATGGCTCTCATATAAGTCGGTCACCCCTGAACTTGGGAAATACAGAAGCCGAGCAAGATTGTGCATTGGATGGAAGACCTGTTCGAATGACCACACATTCACAATCTAAGGTCATTACTTGTCACTGTGTGCGTCAACTTAAATAAATAAATTATGATGGAGACATCCTGTTTCGTCAATCTGAAGCTAGATGGTGTAGGCAGCATGGACATATTCTTTCCGTTTTACAATCATACCATAGTGTGAGCTTAGTGTATTACCCATCTGAATCTGAAGGTTGACACCTGTATGCACCTTTTGCCCTCCTTTGAGACTATGGCTCCATGTTTGCCTTCGGTTTTTAATTTGTCAAATTTTATCAGAAGGTGGAGGAGAACTTTCTTATTTTGACATCCTTTTCCTTCTCCAGTTTTTTGTTGTGGTTCCAACGACTGCATGTGTGCGCAACTAAAGTAAAGTTGCAACATACTAAAGGAAATTCATTCTAGTGACACAAAAGATGCACCTGTTTACCATTATCAACACACTAATTTTGGATGGTAAATTATGAGAAACAATACCCAACCACCACCAGAACAAGAAGAGGCCTTTCAAAGGTCAAAAAGAAGAGGATGTGAAGGCATCAATAATGTTCAGGGTATGTCAGATGTTGTATGTATGTAAAAAGCATAAGTTTCCTTGAATCCTTTTGAATTAAACTTTCTCCCTTGTGTCTTGGTCCTAGGATGACAGTTAAAAGCTTAAAGTCAGTTGACCAAAGATGCTGTCTTTCATATGATGCATCTGATATAGATGCTATTGTTTGACTCGTGCTATTTTCTGTGGTTTATTCTGGAATTTCACCGTTTAAATTTGATATGTGGTACTTCTACTCTTGGAGTTCCTTGATTAATAGATTATCCATTCAATTAAATTTATCATTCAATTAAATGCTTAAGTTATTTTCTCTTTAAAATACTTAAATTCAGAAAGTACAGTCAGTGTTTATTTTTGTTATGGTTCCCACATCCCTGTTTCATCTGAAGAGAGCTCATACAGGATCTTATGTTGGGAGGGGTACAGTAGTTATAGAGCTAACCTTTGGTATGATTTGCACAAAGTGGCTGCCTATATACTTAAACCTGAATTCGCATAATTGGCAGCACGAGTCTTTACCCCGTTAACCAAGCAATGGCCCCTTCTGTTTATATCGCACTGATGAACATAATTTGCTCTCTCTCTCTCTCTCTCATTGTGCATATCTCCATATTTTCTCTGTAGCTAGAGGGAATTTCATTTTTTTTGGGGACTTTTAAGGTAGCTAGTATGGAGGCAGCTGATCTATGATAAATTGATTTACCTCATACTGTTACTAACATTATTTGTTCAACTGGCAGGGAGAAGCTGTCAATGGAAATGAGTTTTCTCCGCCTGACTCCAATTCACATGTTTTAGTTCAGTTGAAAGAAGAGAACCGCCGGTTAACGGAAAGGTTAGTTTCTTCCATTTGAAATATGGAAAGTGTACCTGATGCTTACGCCCATGCTTACAGGTTTTTTTTTTCCCCTCCATAGATTAAATAGAAAGGAGGAAGAGATTTTAGGTGAATTGCTGCATGATTTACAGTATGAAAGAGAGAGGTGTAAGTCACTTGAAATTAAGGTATGTGATTTACAAGTGTTGTCACACCCCACCCCCCCCCCCCCCCCCTCAAACTAAATGATGGTAAATATTTTAGAATGTCATCTTCGTATTCATGAAGTGGTATATCCTTGGGATGATTAGGCATGGTCTACGTCATACAAGTATAAGGAGAATTTGTAGGTGGAGTTTTAGCAGAATAAGATATTGGAATTATAATTCAACTTTTTGGCAATTAGAAATTACATGTTTTACTATTTTGTACCGTTATTTTAGCTTTTCTTTTGTTGTTTTTGTTGTAATTTTTTTATTTTTTATTTAGAACACTCTCTCAACAATCTTGTATCTCCATAGGGGATGGGGAAGACTTAATTGCAATATACAGATCATGTTAAGGTTAAATTCATCAATTACAGGTTGACTGACCGTCGTGACTGAGCCATAGACCGAACCAGGTCCTGGTTTGATAGACAGTATTATATCACTAATGCCAACATTTGGAGGAAAAACTCAAATTGATGATGTGCCTGCTCTTCATTGTTGATAAGACATGCATAACTGTCTGATACACATGCAACCTACCAGGATTGTTTCTGTGCCAACCATTTACATCTTTGGGTGAATATTGCCCACTGTAAAATTTCAGTGTTTGTATCATGGCCTTTTATTTGTGTCAGACCTGGAATTAATAAAGTGTGAACTGAAAATTGGTTGTATCCCTTTGCATGTCCACCCAGCTACACAGGCACGCTCGCATGCAGAACTGATTGCTATCAATTCCAATGTGTGAACCCTATTTGAACAAAATTTTAGCTGGTTTTCCTTGTCATGGCTGATTTTGCCTGGATGCATTGTGTTGCAAAGCATATGCCTTTTGGAACTGGTAAATGCTTCAACCAAGGGAAAGGACAAATGTTATGGTCAAATGACAGAAACCTCGTTGTTCCATTGGATATTCAATAGAAGAAACTCACTGAGATTGTAAGCTAATGAGTCATGGCAACTAATCATTCTCTTCTCTACACTAAATTTTTTCCTGTGGTTTGATCAGCTCAAGGAGGCCACACAAAAGATTGGGGAACTGAACAAGGAGCAGGAAAGTTTAATAGATATATTCTCAGAGGAGAGGGAGCGACGTGACATTGAGGAGGAAAATCTGAGAAAGAAGTTGAAGGTTGTTTTCTCCACTTCCACTTCTTGCTTTGCTAATTTGCTTTGTCTTCTTATATACTAGTTACCCTTTTCCTAAGAAATGAATGCCCCATGAAGAGAATTCTTATTTTCCTGTAGGATGCATCAAATACCATCCAAGAGTTGCTTGATAAGGTGAGGCTGTTGGAGAAGTCCCCTTCCCGTAGATAGAATCGCTAAGAGCAGTAAAGTCATTAAGGGACACATCATGAGTCATGACCCTATATACAATCTTCCAGGAGGAACAATTAACCTGTAAATGTGATTATTGCTTATCCTGTATAGAAGTCACCAAAAAAAAAAAAAAAAATCTGACATGGAAGAAACATCGTTCTTTAAATGGTTTTCTGACACTGGCCTCTAGTTACGCTGCCTTCCCTAACGTTTCCTTGTGTTAATGGCTAGTGAATAGAAAGATTGTTGTATAGGGGAAGGTGAACTCGGAAGTTAAGAACTTTTTTTCTGCTGAGACCGGTGTCAATGCCAAATTTTGTTCCGGAATGATGAGCTGTAGCAAAAGGTTTTGATGTCTGTATTTGGATTTCATGGATGGTTCTAATCTAGTAGTTTGATAGTCATGATGCTGATGACTATGGTGGTTGATGATGATTCAATCGAAAATTTGTAAGTATCTGTACATTTGTGTGTAATATAGACATTCTTGCCAGTCGTTTAAATTTTGTTATCCGTTCGTAGTTGAATGCTAGATTTAGCAGAACCATTCATGTTTTTGCATGATTTTGTTCTCCGGAGAGAGCTAAGCACTGTATAGCTCGAGCCGCTTTCAATGTCATATTTAACCATTTCACTTTGTATGTTTTATTAGGTTTATGAAAGATTTCGAGTGTTAATCCACCTTTGAATCAAAATTATATATCCACAATAAATTTTTATTCCTGGGAATTCATTTCATACAATTAACTTTTGAGTAGTCTTCACTGTTGACATAATTACAAATAGGGCTGCAACTCAACTGGGTTGTTCATGAACTGCTCTTGCTCGGCTTGGTAACAAGCCTGTGTTCATTCATTCTGTAAACGAGCGAGCTGAGCTGAACTTGGGCTTAACCAAGCCAAAATCAATCCAACGAACGAATGAAGCCTGGAAAACTGGATGTGAACTAAATGCGGCTACACATTTGTTAAAAAGGAGATCGGAGGTAGAGTTATATAGATAATTGGACCCGTGTCAAAAAAAATGGTGCGGCAAGTTCATAAATTTTATTTGATACTTGAAGGTTATTTTAGTCCTTGTATTGCATTTATGGGCATTTTGGATATTGTAAAAATTGTTTACCTCACATCAGCAAAGACTGTCAGATCTCATAACAATATGGTAGCAGTAAGGAAATTGTTACATAATTCTCTATATAGGGTCGTCATTGCAATTTCTAATACACCAGGAGTAACGTATGCATTATTAACAAATTTTAGGGTGAGTGTCTAAGCCTTTGACAGACTACTTTTTTGAGCTTATGTAGGATTTTCTTTTCCAGAGCAAAAATAGGAGAAGGGCGACCAATGTAATAACTCTCTTTAGGGGTGACCATAGGAGTTTTCACCAGTTGCAGAATGTTTGATTTTAACTATAACTACTGACCTGAAAAGTACGAAGCTATTACTATAATCCCATCAAAGTGTAAGTTACATTCAATCCGTTTTCAACATCATCTGGTTCACTCAAGTATTACTGCAAGTGAGTTCCAACATGAAATCGTTAAGAAAAGAGCAGAATTTTAAGTTCAGCTACTGAAGCCAATTCAACTAACATCTTAGTGGTTCATGTAGGGTTACCATCTACATGAATCATATAAAATTCATGCATTACATGAAGGGTTAATTATAAACACACTCCCTGAACTTCTTAGTATCACTAAGCCTCTTAAACTCTAAAACGTAATAAATTGACTCCTTGAACTACTAATCAACCTCTTATCTTAACAATATATTAATAATCTGTAAAAACAGTAAATGAAAAAATTATTATGTAACTTGTATATGTTCACAAAAGTTTATTTCATATCTAAATTACATTTTTTGCTTGTAATAATTATTTAATAACTAAAATACCCATTGACTTATCTCCACATTTATATGCCATTTCAAACGATATTTTATATATTAGACAATTATTATAACAGGAGAAGATCAATTTAAATATAAAATATTACTTTTGTGAACATGTACAAGTCAAATAATAATTTTTTATATATTTTCTTAATAAATTACTAACAGAAAGAATTAATTGATACAAATAAGTAATTTAAATGGTCAATTTATTACGTTTTAAAATTTAGTGAGTTTTAGTAATAGCGTGTGGTAATTCAGAAAGTGTATTTATAATTAACCCTTGTATTAATTATGATGGGTCATAAGAGAGGAATCGAGCTATAAATTATCATGCCAAGTCCAAGTCGAAAAATAATTTGGTCTAAAAGTTTAGCCCAATTTAATCTCTAGGAATCTTTAGGAATCTATATTTAAATGCCAAATTCTAATATTTGTCCTGTCTAACCCTATCACCAACCCCACGTGGTGTTGTGCCATTGGGATCCACTCACAAAATGAATGTATAATTGGCAATGACCGTGGCACGTTCGCTCAATGCTTTCTCAGGTAACCAAATCATTTCTCTCACCAACATTAACTACCAACTACAGTTAATTAAAACGCCACGTGCACCTTAACCGTGGTTAAAAACACTCTCATTCCTTCGCTATAAATGGCCTCTATCTCTCTGAGAAATTCCTCAACTTTCCACTTGGACACATAGCAATCGAAACACTGAATCAAACCCCCAGAAAGAGAACAAGAGATACATCCATTTTAAAACCCTAATTCTTTCTCTCTCTCTACAAGTTTCTCTCTCTATATAGGCATGCACGCGTCTCGGAGCTGATTTCTCTCTCTCTCTAACCTCGATAGTGTGATCATCAGAAGGGAGACTCAAAAGGTGCGATCTCGGACGTGTATTGCATCAGATCAACTTTTCTCTGATCCTCTACTGCTTTGTCATTTCTGGCTCTCACGGTCTTCTCTGCCATATTTGTCTCTCTCTCTCTCTCTGAGACAGAGCTTCATTGCTTTGCAACTCTGCTTTGTAGACTGTTCTCTCGCAGTAAATTGCGCTGATACTACTACTATTTCTTACACTACTTCGAATGCTGTGTGTTTTGCGTCTATGTTCTCCATTTTCATCGCATTAATTGTTTTCTATCCACTTCTCAAGAATTTCTACTTCTGTTTCGAGCGGTCGTTTTATTAACATTCGTGGTCGACGATTTTCCAGGAAAGTGTGGGAAACTTTTCCTTTTCTGATCAGCGGGGTGAGAATTCGAGGCTTTGAGACTTGAGTTTTTACTTTCTATTTCTCTGTAAATGTTTCTATCCTTATGCATTTGTTACTATTGCTGTTTTAGTCCGAAACAGATCGCCATTGATATAGCTTTTAGGGCAAGTAAACTCATGAATCGTGAGTCTCAAGGAGATTTCCTAACCGGTTGTTCTTTTTGACTGATTAGATATGTATTCATATATGTCCAGAACTTTCCCCATATATACGGATACTAAAGCTTCGTTTCGACGCAGATTTTGGTACCTGTGGGTCAACACGTCAAATCCGATGAGTCATTTCATCTCTGATCCTCCAGATTCGTGAGTACAGCCTCTTGTCGTTGAGGCTCGGCCGCTCGAGATTATGGCGGTGTAGGGTTTCGAAACCTCAAAGTTCCTAGTCCAACTCTCCGATTCAACTCGGTTTTCCGGAGGTGGCTGCGAGAACATAATTGTTTTCCGCCAAACGTAGCCATCTCTGTTGACTTTCGCAGATAATCAACGATTTGTTTCGGCTTTTCATATCTCTCTCCGGCTAGTACCTGTTTCCGATAAACTTTGCGTGTGATTTTTTTGCTTCGATTATGAGACCTCCATCATTAAGGCGGCGAATCGCTTTGGTTGCGGCGACATTTGCGTTTGGAATACTGATGATTGCGTTTCATACAGGTGTGTTTTCACCGAACTTTCCAGATTCTCTTACATTCTCTTATTCTCCACTATAATACATGCATAGTAATATATATCAACTCAAAGATACAGAGAGAGAGAGATATAAACATATATTTTAAGCCTTGCATAATTGTCCCGGTCGGTGTGCTTTTTGTTTATCAATGGCTTCTCTTTCTGCGACAGGAGGGTCTCCGAAATTTATTTCTTATTACCTTTCGCCCTGTTGTTGTCTGTTATTGTTGCATAATAAGTAATTAACAACTACTTTTTATGATACTGTTCATTGATTAGGTCTGCGCTTTGGTCATCGTTCACTGGAGCTGAGTCCAGTTGCGTCTGAGGGAAGCAACGCCACTCTCTCTTCTCCACATCGCAAGCTCCTCCGTCGTGGTAAGCTAAAAAACCTGCCATATCCGTACATCGTCAACCTCCATTAATGTGTTTTGGCTTAATGTACAAACATGGAGACCGAAAGAATCTCTGTGCTCTGCGATTACCTCTTCTGTTTTATTCCACTTTGTTTCTGTCCCTCGCCGCTTCACTTTTCTGGTATCCATTTATATGCAAACGAATAGTGCACGTCCATCTATCTGACACAGAGCCTCCTTGCTCAGATGATCGTACGGTTCTGTTGTATTCGGAGAGAGGTGGCCCAGGTGGGCGTCAATTTTTTAGTTATGGATTTACTCTAACATGTACCGTGAGCTAAACTTGCCTCCCCAGGCCATGGGGTACATTAGGATTTCTATGGAAATCGACCGAGCTCAAGTTAGCAATCCTCAATTTTCTAGCTGGGAAGCTCTACTTTTTGGTATCTGCCATTAAAATTCAGGGTTGGGCGGTTGGCGCTTAAAGCTGAATCACCAGCGTAGGTTAGCCGTTCCCCGTTAAAAACAATGAATGTTCAAGAAAAGCATTATGTCCCACAAATTAGCCTTTTTGGTTGATTTTTTCCTCTCCTTTTGGCTTTTGTGTTACCTCTAAAAAAGTTTTATTTGTCCGGAAACCCCCTTACTAGTCTTCCAGTGGTGGCTTTTTCTTGATGCTTTTTAAAATTAGGTTTCATAAAGCAAACTCTGGCTTTTAGTGCAGAGACGCCCTTCTCCGTCTGAAATCTTTTCATATAGAGCGCACTTATTTTGTTTGTTTGTGCTTTATGCAGCAATGGAAGTGGAACCGAACCGAATATGGGGAGATAAATGTTCGAAATCTGATATAGTGATAAATCAGGGCCCCACAGCACCTCTTCCCAGTGGCATACCCACCTACACGGTGGAGATCATGAACGTGTGCGTCACCGGCTGCGATATCTCCGGCATCCACCTCAGCTGCGGCTGGTTTAGCTCCGCCCGCCTCATCAACCCTCGCATCTTCAAGCGCCTCCGCTTTGACGACTGCCTTGTTAACGACGGCAAGCCCCTCGTTAACGGCCGCTCCATCTCCTTCCAATATGCGAACACCTTCCACTACCCACTTTCCGTCTCCTCAGTCATCTGCTAAACTACTAACCAATAACAAAACCCGGAATTCGTATAAAGCCTTAAAGCAGAACTAAATATCCTTACACGATTTTTTGTAGTCCTGCTTTCTTGCTTTATATGTTTGTTCCTCTTAGATTTGTTTTTTGGAGCTGCATCAATATGCTGTAAATGACGGACTATACGGAGGTTTTTGTCTCTATTTTTGTTCTTCAAATAGCTGGAAGAGAGAGAAGGTACAGTTTCCATTGGCGTAATCATCAGTTTCCTTCTCTTGAGTTTTTGGGTGCGTGTATACAAAGTATAATAGAATGCTTGCATTTCAGTTAATCGATGTGAGATTAAAACTGTGAAAGAGGATCCCTTTTTTGTGTAGTTGTTTTTGATGATGATGATGATGATGTGATTCATGTTAAGACGCTTAGAATGGGTGCCTTAGAATGCATTATTCATTCTGCTGATGTTACTCTGTTAGTATATGTTTCAAGTCCTTTTGCTTTGGATCATTCCTTTCAAAAACTAGTAAAAGCGATGATGGCTTGTGCAGTTTCCTGTGATTGATTGTGCTTTTGTTTTGGATAATCCTACTGGCAGAGCATCTTAGGCTGCTGCCAGATAAGTTATATAATTGTAGGCAGCATCCTGGTAGCTGCGAATAATTGTACATTGTCGTGTCATCGCTCGACTTGGCAGTTTGATTTTTAATTTTTTTTTTTTTTTGTTGTTCCTTTTTCCTTTTTCTTTTGACAATTTTATTTCCATGGCAAAAGTCGTTAATGGACAAAAAGGCACTCTAATTCGAAAACTTCATTGAACTGTTGAGGGACATTTTTGTTGATTCACACTTTTTGGCACAGACAATAGAGAGCTGCATTTTTTTTTTTGGTTCTCATCATTTTGTTTCTAGATTTACTGCAGGTGTCTATTTTGAGCAATCTTTAATTGGTTTTCTTTTTTCCTTTCAAACATGTTAACACTTGTCTAGAGTTTGCATAAATCCACCCTTATAGTCTTATAGAGGCAGTATCATGCCTATGTGATATAATTTTCGTATGTTGAGATAAAATGTTCAGTCCCTGAGTCCAGCCTACGGTTCTACGCCTTCCAGAAAAAGAGAAACACAACGAAAAAATAGCAGGAAGAAACTGATGCAAAGAGAACTATTGGATAAAATTCTCATATCAGTTACTAAATTATTATGTCCTTCAAAATTGGTGATGATGATGGGGGAATCAATTGTTTTGCTTCAAATATTGAATATTCCATAATTTAACAGATTGAATCTGGCCACGTGGCCAGCCTAAAACAGAGGTAAATCTACCATCGAATGTATGCTTTTTCTGACTAAACATGCACAGTAATTAACAGAATATTGATTCATCGGAAAGCTACGTTAGCCTAAGTGGTTAGCCAAGTAGTAGTGGAGACTTCACTCACTAATATTATAAGTTGGTCCCGTCTCGTCTTTTTCAAAACTCTAACCCGCTAACATACCCAAAAAAAAAAAAATAGTGATTTGTCCAAATATTTGGTTCATGGTAGGCATTCATTCATGGGAGCGTCTTATTTGATCTTTTCTTTATTTGTTTTTTTCCTGGTTCAACAAAAAATATTAAAAGAGGGCCGAAGTAGAAAGGGAGACCAAGTGTCGAACCCCAATTGTTGAGTAGGAGGGGCAAGTGACCAAACATTAGACCATTCCCAATTTTATTATTACATGCCTCTCACACCTGTGTGATGATAACATGTGATATTTTTTTTCCGAGTAATTGAAGTATATAATAAGTATGAGAAATAAACAAGCACCGGCATCTTACTAATAGAAAGATTTTCTAGCTGACAAGAAAGTTAAAAAAAAAAAAATAATGTTAATTAACATAAGATCAGATGCCAATTGATTTTGCAACGTTCGAGTTTAGTTAGATGATAAGAGTTGCTCATGTTTAGTAAATTGTTATCAACTTTTCTCCTTGAAGCTTTGGCTGTACTTGTCTTTATATAATCTTTAATTTAAACAATTAAGGGATTTCCACAAATATTAGTTCAAGATGGACGTCAAAGTAAGGGTGCGGCAGCCCCCATTATACTGCTTTCCTCCATTAAATTCCTTATTTTTGGTGTAGAGGATAAAGCATTTCAAAGGGGGCAGGTGAGAAGGTTCGACAACATATGCAAATATAGGCAAAAAAGACAACCAGGTACGTTATAAAATAAGTGTCTCATCCATCTTTAATTTATGGAATTACATATTTACTAACAGGTTGTTTGAGTAAAAAAGAATTACATACTTTATTGTGGGTTTATGTAAAGGTATGCTGACAATTAACCAGACATGACCAATGCTATCAATAACATGGTGTCATTTCTTTTTTGGTTTTGGGGATAACATCTCTTTTTGCTTCCTTTTTATTCTACTGGTTGACCAATGAAAAAAGTTTTCATAACCAATTTCGGTTTTCCATTCATTGCGTTGCCAATTCGTATGTTTGCCACCATTGGTTCCCCATGTGCAAATTTTCCCAACATTTTTACACTTGATGGTGTTAGGATCCGTTTGGTAAGACATATGTATAACATATAGATAGAATATTGCAGTAACCACGGGCCTAGGTATGTTTGAGTTTTAATAATGTTAATTAGTAATTAGCACTCAAAATTAAACTCTTAACAAACCAGCGGATCTAATTACAAGCTTCTGTAATCCAATTTTTCTAATTGACTTAGCCAATAATTTCAACTTTTCATTAGATTTTGCCATTCATGTTGCACCCATGTTGATAGCAAAGAAATACTATCATCAGCCGCGTGCGATCTAATAATGGCCAACTCAGATAGGATTCATCAGTTGACTATAGCCCAGTTAAATTATCACTATCAAGCGGCGGCTGGTGAATCGCGGCGCACCGATGATAGAAGTCCTCTTGATAGCATAAGCACCGTTTGATGCAGTCCTAGCACCACAATTAATCTGATTATGCCACGTCATACAAGACCGCCAACTGCATGACGTTGCTATATGGGCCCAGAGTATTGGATTACCGAATCTGGCGTTTTATGGAGGCTCACAGTTTTTGACCTTCCGATCCATTCTATATCATCAAATCACAGAGGTTTCAAGGATTTGCTGGTGGGATCTCTTATCTTCAAGTCCGCGAGGGGTTTATAAAGAGGGAGAAGGTAAGAGAGAGAAAGAGAGCAGCAATGGCAGCAGGGTTGGCTGGGGTAGGGCTATCGTGGCCGTCGAAACTCGCTCAGAGACCCAATTCGAACGCTCCATCATCATCACGATCTTCTGGCCGTTGTGCAGTTAAAATGACTGTCTCAGTTGATGAGAAAAAGAAGACTTTCACTCTCAAGAAGTCTGAAGAAGCTTTCAACGCCGCTAAGGTATTACCAGTTTCATCTCTATCATTTTCGCCTATTAATTGCTCCAGCTGCAATGCATTCAATTCATGTGGTTTTTGATTTTGGATAATCCGTGTGGATATGTAGTTCAGTTGATCAATCGGTGCAATTTTCTCTTAGGTTAGGAACATTGATGGTGAAAAAGTGTGATCTGAGAAGTCCATTTGCTGTAATTTCGATTCTAGTGTAATTAATGACCTTGTAGGTTATCTGATTGAATGTTGATTAAGAATCACTTAAGATAGTTCCGATCGTGTTGTCATTTGAATTGCTCTGAAAGATGGGTTTGGCTGGAAATTTGTATTAATGTAGAATTGTGATTCTCTACTAATGGCCTCCTGAAATGTACGAAGAATGTGTTGAAAGCACCTGTGGAACTTTGATGATTCTACCAATGTTCATATGACTTCGTTTGGATAATAGCATTAGTCCACGTTTTGTTGTTATATCAGCAGCAGCTAGAATTAGGTCCTTCAAATATTGTAGAAAATTCTACACTTTTGACCAAGATATAAGCCAACCTAGCAGGTAAAGACTCTGTTCATTGAGCTAAGAAAATGTGATTTGGTCTAGTCAATTTAGATTGTATTGAGAAACTTGACCAAATGTATCCTGATTTGTGGTCTATGGGCAGGGATGCATAAAATTGAGTAGTTCACTTTGATGCACTTTTGTTTGCAGGAGACAACTCCTCCCTTGTATCTTAAAATGGGGATTGTGGGAGATGGCTCCATGTTTTTTGGCGCTGATACAGAACAATCATTATTTCTATCCCAAGTGAAGAAGTAGCATGTATGTGCTATAACATCACAGTATAACACGTGTCATTACTTGTAGATAATGAGATATCATAAAGTGAAAAGATGGTAAAGGAACCTACAACTTTCTAATATGTAGTACTATAAGAATGCATGTAACTGCATCACTTGCCTATTTTAAGTAAGACAGTATGAAATTATACTTTTACGGTCCATATAGGTGCAGAGATATGGTTGTGTGACTTGTGTCATGTTGACAGGTTTCCAAGACACTAATTTACATGTACTTTGTCTCATCTTTTGTATAAACCCTTTTAGCTGGTTAGGAGTCATGTTAGTTTGTTGGGCTGATTTTGGGAATCTATCTGCTGAGAATATCTACTAGTGAGAAGGTTAGGATCAACGAGTTGGTGTTTAAAGCGTAACATGGTTTTCAGTCTTCTGGAGCTCGATCAAGCATGTTTTAGGAGCTATCTCATATGCCAATTCTGTATTAGAAACAGGTGTCAATAGGGGAGCGTGGATGGGGAGAGCATTGACTTGTTTAGTTTATTAAAAAGATTGTCATCTTATGTTTGTTATTGAAGACTGAACAGTCAAGGGGGTTCTTAATCAAATGTGAGTTATCAAATAAAAGAACGGGTTTCTTATTCAATTTGAGTCAAGACAAGAAAGGAGTTGGTGTAAGTGGCGGGGACTAGATTGACGATCCTGAAAGGAACGTTGTTGAAGTTAGAATGGATTGAAATATCCCCTTTGAGAACTCGTTTTTCATTAGATGGAACTAAATCAACATGGTTATGGACCCACACCTCTGAAGGGTCCATACTGATTGTAACATAGGCTTCTAGTTTAGATTTGTCTCTAGATTTTTATTTGGATGCAACCTTGTCTTCAAAGTGAAGGGAGGTTCTTAAGAAAAATAAGTGAGTTATCAAATTGGCAAAAAAAAAGGCTGGCTTTTTGGTCAAATTTGAGGTTAAGACAAGTAATGAGTTACTGTAAGTGGAAGGGACATCGAATGGCCGAGAACAAACTTGTTCAAAGTTAGAATGGACTGAATATCACATTTGAAGACAGTTTGGTAGATAGAACTAGATTATGTGATTATGCACCCCCATCTCTGATAGGTCCATACCGATTGTAACGAGCCTTTTGAGTGTAGGTTTGTCTCTTCGGTTGTATCTGGATTTAACCTGTTATTATTTATTCTTCTTATATTCCAGTCGTATCTTTTAGCAATGTAGAATGTCTGTATTTATGTCAAATTTCTTATCAACCCCTGCAATACTGTTGACAGGAAATGATGCCAGGAGGTGTAAATTCTCCTGTACGTGCTTTCAAATCAGTTGGTGGACAGCCTATTGTGATGGATTCTGTGAAGGGCTCTCACATGTGGGACATAGATGGCAATGAGTACATTGATTATGTTGGTTCATGGGGACCAGCCATCATTGGTCACGCAGATGATGAGGTTCTATTCCTACTCCTATTTCCTAATTATTGGCATCGGAATATGTAAGAATATTGTCCATCTAGAAGCAATCTGGATATTCAACACTGAAAATGTAGCAAACTTATTCATTTGGTATGTGTGTGTTTGGTTGGGGTGGGGGGAATGGGGGGATGGATATGCTTCCATTCCTTTAGTGCAAGGAATCTGTTGTAGTTTTTATGCATTTCTTCCATAAAATTGGTGCTTTTTAGGATGATCATTTAGACTTATCCTTTGACAAAGGGCACACCCTGTTTTTCACAGGATTTCTCATTACTCATGTCTGCATTCTCGCTTCTGATATCTCTAAGGGTCATTAATTTTTAATATTACCTTTTGTTACGCTTTAAAAATATGATTGCAAATGAGGGAAGGCATTTCATTAGAGGTGTCATAAGTTAGTAGCCATTATCCACTACGGAAAACAAAAAGAAAAGGAAAAAATGATTGGAGGATCCTGTCATGTTTTACCAAAATCCATTGAATGACTACACTCTGATGGTGGATTCAGCTTTTACTAATTTCCGAGAGTCTTTGAGTTCTGACAAACAATGGCTGTGAATGACACTCTGTCATGACTGTAAATAATAATCTTCTTGGACTAACCTTTACCTTACAGATACTTGCAGCCTTGGCCGAAACAATGAAAAAGGGAACGAGCTTTGGTGCTCCATGTCTTCTAGAAAATGTTCTGGCAGAGATGGTCATCTCAGCCGTTCCAAGTATAGAAATGGTCCGGTTCGTCAACTCAGGCACAGAAGCATGCATGGGTGTTATCCGCCTGGCTCGTGCTTTCACTGGCCGGGAGAAGATTATCAAGTTTGACGGTTGCTACCATGGCCATGCAGATCCATTTCTGGTCAAGGCAGGCAGTGGGGTTGCCACCCTAGGACTTCCTGATTCCCCTGGTGTTCCCAAAGCAGCCACCTTTGAAACACTAACATCCCCCTTCAACAATATATCAACTGTTAGAAATCTCTTTGACGCGAACAAAGGAGAGATTGCTGCAGTTATACTTGAACCTGTTGTTGGGAACTCAGGCTTCATTGCTCCTAAACCCGGTTTCCTTGAAGACCTCCACAGGATCACCAAAGAAAATGATGCTCTTCTGGTATTTGATGAGGTTATGACTGGGTTTCGCTTGTCTTATGGTGGAGCTCAGGAATATTTTGGAATAACTCCTGATTTATGCACTCTTGGGAAGATCATTGGTGGTGGCCTGCCGGTTGGTGCATATGGAGGAAGGAGGGATATTATGCAGATGGTTGCGCCAGCAGGACCAATGTACCAAGCCGGGACTCTCAGTGGGAACCCATTGGCAATGACTGCAGGAATCCACACTCTTAAACGGTTGAAAGAGCCAGGAAGTTACGAGTACTTAAATAAGATCACAAGTGAGCTAGTTCAGGGCATCGTTGATGCTGGGAAGCGGGCTGGGCATGCAATTTGTGGTGGGTATATAGGCGGGATGTTTGGGTTTTTCTTCACAGAAGGGCCTGTCTATGAATTTGAGGATGCAAAGAAGAGTGACACCGCAAAGTTTGCAAGGTTTTACAGGGGTATGCTGGAGGAAGGTGTTTACTTTGCACCTTCACAGTTTGAGGCTGGATTTACTAGTTTGGCGCATACCTCAGAGGATATCCAACGGACAATAGAGGCAGCTGAGAAGGTTTGCCAGCAACTCTAAAGCCATGGTCTCCGGCTCCTTATTTCGCCATCTTTTTCCCCTTCCCCCTCATCAAGATAAGATTTGTCTTTTTGCAGGCAATTGGCAAGTTTTTCTAGGCTTCCATTTGATTGAGAAATTGTTTGTAATGTAACTTAAAACCTTTTGTACCATTTTTATTCAAAAAGCATGTTGTAATATCTTTGGTATTTTCTGCTCTCATTGCCCCTCGTTCCTTTATGTTTGTAAGATCAGTCTAATGTTGCTGCTTCGACTATAATCTGATTGTTGAGGTCATCTCAATATACCAAGATGGATGGGAAACTTGTAATCATACTTTTGTTAACAAACATTCATGATTTTCAGCTACTCTGATCAACTAACTAAGCACAATTGTGGGCAAATGGTATGGTGTAATTTATTATATGTTGATCTGTTTGGTGTGGTTTCGGTTTTTATTTTTGATTTTTGTTTTTGAAAATTTTGACAAAATCACGTCTGGCAAAGTGGTTCTGAAAACTACTTCTGTCGATCGAAATCACATATGGTAAGCTAATTTCGAAACTTATGTTCGAAAAAAATTTCAAAATACACCGCAATTTTAGGAACTATTGAAAAGAGATTTTTTGAATTTTTAGAATTCATTCGAAAATGAAAACGATGGTGTTTTTAATAGTTTTATTTTTTTTAAAATAAAAAAATAAAATGTTCTTAAATTTTTTTATTACAATTATACGAAAACCAAAAAATAAGAACCCAAACTGCAATCAAACAGAATAGATTTTAGAAAGGTAATAGTGAAAATAAAAAAGGTGTGCTTTTAGGGCATGGCACGTGATAGCTTGGCCACCTGATTTACTCCGGCTGGTAGATTTACATATATATACACGATGGTATATGAACTGTATGTTTGTGTCCAAGAGAGAGGAAATGAAGAGGAGGAGGGAAGAGGACAAGGAAGTCGTATGGCAAACCCCGGCGAACCCACCAGAGCGCCAAGATTACCTCTTCCGCAACGGTAACAAAAATGTTTCTTAAATTCAAATGCACTATCACTCTACCTTGGCATTCTTTCCCCTCCAGTAGTAGCTTTGATGATCCAAGTGTTTGACAGCAATGATTCTGCAGGGTTGCGCTATGTGAGACCCTACTACTTCGAGTTCCTCTCTCATGTATGTATAGAATACAGTTCTCGATTTTTTTGTGTCATTTACTTACCCCAAGAGTGTTTCCATTCAAAACCCGTTTGAAAGCCTAATCATGATTTGAAAATCTCTGATTTTGTGCGCAGGTCGAGAGTTGCTGGGCAGGGAAGACCATTGTTGATCTTTTTGCTGAAGAATTCATAGGCCAACCATATGATTACTATGTATGTTAATCTTTCCTTTTGTTCATCACTATAATTGATTGACTGAGCTTATTTCTGAGTCCATCGTGTTAAAAGGCTAAATAGGTTCCAAGTTGATGTCAATTTGCATTAGTACACGCGAAAGCTTTTCACTATCATTCACGAGAGTTGTAATTGATATAGCAGTTATTGCTGCTTCTTGAGAAATTCATGTGACATTTTCTAATCAGATGCTTTAATAACTTCAGAAGCAACATAGCATATTGGGTAATATTTTATTCAGGACTGATTTCATTTTGTTTATCTTATGTTAGTAGAGTTGTTTGATGAGTACTGTAGGTTTACGAGTTGTTTGTTAAGTACTGTAGGTTTCTGCTGTTAAATCTGGGTGGATACGAGTTGATGGAGAGATGGTGTCGGTTTCATACGTAGTTAAGACATCGCAAAAGATAAGCCACTACTTACACAGGTTTGTTGTGCTCAACAATGCATTCATTGCATATTTGTTAATGTTCAATAGTTACAGTGCCTCTTGTACTTTTTGCTTCTAAATTTATTGATTTTAAAATCTGAATGTTCAATATGTTTCATATTTCATCAAATTTGTTATTTGTAAGTCCTGCTTAAGAACTGCCACTGTGGAGTTATAAAGCTAGTAACTGATCAAAGATTGTAGGCATGAACCACCAGTAATGGCATGTGAAGTTGCAGTCCTGCAGAAAGAACTGGATGTGTTGACTGTTTGTAAACCTGCATCCATCCCTGTAAGCAAAAATTCTTTGAGGATATGTATCTACTGATGTTTTCAGCTATATCTATGCTAGATATGACGATATCATCTTTGCCTTACTTCAATTTTAGTTGAAAGATGTATTTTATGTTGTAAATTTGGGATGTAACATTTTCTTAAATATTTTGTTTACATATTTCTAAGATTAGGATTCTTTTTCTTACTACAATAACCCTTCCATACGGGAGCCAGATTCTCCGTTTTATTAATTTTTACACTGTCTGTTGATTTTCCCTTATTACAGTTTTGTTGGTCAATGAGATTTATGCAAATCCATAAGAACAAATGGTCCACTAGGTTTGCTTCGATCATCCACACAAGATATGTTTTTGGATTGAAAAGTAGATTTTTATTGCTTCTTTGCTCCAAATTGTGGAATTGAAGCAGATGTCTCAATTTGATGCATATTCTGATGCGTCGAAAATTAGAAATTATAATTTCATTATTCTTGTATTTCCATATTGCTATGAAGCTATCAATGGGTTCTAGAAGTTTAGTGTTTGGCTAGTATGTAATTCTTTTGTTTAAGATTTGTTGGGCACACTAATGTTTTTGAATGTGGTGTTATGGAATGCGTTACTTTGGTTTCTTTTTGATGTGACAAAGGGTTAAAGGTACAAGCTATATTTAGCCTTCAATTTGCATGTAGAAGGCTTTTTGGGGTTAATTTATATGTTTGGAGCTCATATAATGTATTACTTACCTATATATTTACCCCCTGGCAATCAGTAAGGTAAGTCTGCACCTTTGTTGCTTTTGGAGGGGCTGTACAGCACATACATAGATAGGAAAGAAAAAGGGAGTGTGTTTTATTTCTTGTACCTCATCTAGTAGGCTATGTTGGTATACTTGGTCATATTGGGAAGGATTCATTGTTAACATCCAAAAAGATTGACCTAAGATATCTGCATATGAAATATGTGACTGAGCTTATTGATTTTTGGCTATCTACTTTATAGTTGAAACTCCATATGATCCACTTCTAAGATGTGCATGGCAAATTAACTATCCAAAATAACTTTTGTGCAAATGGTTTTTGGCTAATAGGAACATTCCATATGATTCAATTTCTTGCTATGTCTACATTCAAACATCTAGCAAGCAGAAACACACACGCATGCATTTTCTAATTGTCCCTATGATTTATGCCTTTCTTGCCTTTGGAGGCATTATTGACAATCAATTGAGGGTTGAAGGAGAGAAATGTAGGAAGTTTTTTTTTTTCTTTTTCCTTTCGCTACTGATGTTCTCCGACTGATTTATGAAGGATTTTCTTTTGTGCAAGTTGACATGCTTAAGGTCGAATGAGATGTATATATTACTTAACTAGATGGTCATTGACATAATTGGTAGGAGGCTTCATTATCTAAGGATTTGCAGTTCTCTCTTTCTTTCTTTACAGTGAAGTCCTGACATGCACGTGTCTGCACTGTGAAAGAGGAAGTGTGTTTCCACTTCACAACCTGATCTGAGTTGCTTGTTGAGTTTGGCATTCATTCATTTGGTGACTCTCTACTGTAATGTAGGTGCATCCGTGTGGTCAATATCGTAAAAATACAGTTGTTAGCATCCTTCAGGCAGAACATGGCTTGGGATCTCTGTTTCGTATCCATCCTATATTTTACTGCATGCTCATCTTTTACATAAACAGGTTTCAGTTGTAATTTTGTTCTTCCCGGTAAAATGATTTCTTTCTTTTTTTATTTTATCATTTCCTTGACACATATATCTCAGCTGTTCATCGACTAGATCGCTTGGTCTCTGGACTGCTTATCTTTGCCAGAACTGCTTTTAAGGCTGCCCTTTTTGGGCAACAGGTAAGCTCTATGCTACTATATTGAGTCTTCAGGGAAGCCTAATAATATTAAAAGTGAGCTCCTTTTGTCAAAAGACTTTGTTAACATCAACACTGTGACAGGGTATGTGATGAAGATAAGTATGCGTGATTCCTTTACATCTTTCTATAAGGCATATCTACATCAACATCAAGTATTATTATTGGTGTTGTTTTAATGTCTTAAAGGATGCATACATATGGACAATGGCAACTCATCATCTCTTTGTATTATGTTTTTATACTTCATGTGAAGTTTTATCTGCATGTTTCAGTGCTGTACTCAAGGAACAAAATTTCTATTTGTTTCCATCAAAATGGCCGAAACGTTTCCGTTCCAAAGTGACCGCAACGAAACACCAGTGGAATAACAAAACTCTATTTTTCCTTCAAAACACACTAGAATATAGAAAAATGTACCAAAACACAGCACTATATACTAAAACAATAAGTTGATTTAAAAATTTTCATAACTATTGTATAATTTTTGTTAACAAAAATACAAAAGATTGTATTTTGTTATATAATATTTGTTACTTTTGAAATGTTTCCGAAACATCCCGAACCATTTCCGAAATGCTTCCGAAACATTTCCGTCTCCAAGCAAACCGAAGCAACTTATGAAAACAAAATTTTGATCCTTGGTTGTACTAACTAGTTTACAAAATTGAAGATGCCCTAGAATTTCCACCTTTAGCTGGCCCCATCTCAATCAGGACACTACACAATCAAAATCACATCAAATCACTACTGGAAACAGTTCTGATGTAGCATACCTGCCAGCACCAAGACCACATCTACCTTTCATCAAACATCACCATGGTGATGGTCATCTGTATCTACTGTTGCAGTAAGCAAATGACAGCAATGTTACCAGAGCAATCAATGCAGCCAACAAACGTCGTCATTAATCTCACTCCTCAACACTCCGATTCAGTGTCAGCTCTGCCACCAGAAATTCTGCGAATTAATTTCATCTCGGATGATTAAGGTCACCACCCCTTACATCTCTGCAGCTATGACCATGTTGTCATTGCCTGAGAGTCACGGACACTTCTAAGAAGGTTCTGTGTCCGTGTCGGTCCTGTCGGACACGACACTCATCAGACACGCCCCGACACTCATCGGATGTGCGTCCAAATGTGTCTATTGTTTTTTATAACTAGACACTGATTGTACTCTAAAAAGTATAAATTGGAGTCTCTAATTATAAGTTATTGTTAGTAATTACTTACATATTAGTTATTATTTTAATACAATATTAGTTTTCTTTTACGTTTCGTGTCTTGAGCAGATTTAAAGCTAAAACCGAGTAAACTGAAGCCGACAGGCACACAAATATTTATTCAGGTTTGAAGTGGAAGAAATGGCTAAAAAGTGGCCAAAGAAGGATTGATTAGCCAAAGAAAGAATGTCGGTCATTTGATTCACTTTCGGCCAAGATTTCAAAGAATGAATAACAAAAAAAAAAGTAAAGAAAAGTGAAACCGATGGCCGACAAGGATTGAAGGTGGCCAAAAGCACAAATGTGTGCATTGAATAAAAAAAGAGAATCGAAGGCCATGAATGATTGATTGATTAAACAAATATATATATGCCTATAAATAAGAGGTACTCTCATTAGAGTCAAAAGAAGGCATTCAGGAGGAGAGCTGGGGGTGATAGCCTGCTAGGGAGCTTCATCAACTATTTTTTCCTTAGGAGTAGATTTTTAATTAATTTGTTAGCAGTTTTAATAGTTATTTTTGGTCTTTTATTTTACTGTTGTGTAAGTTATTTTTCTGCATTAAATACTTTTAATTTATGAAGTCATTTTTTATCAAGTCAGGTCTTTTTATTAGTATGAGTAGCTAATAAAAACTCGATAAGACCGGAGTCGAACCACAAAGAACAGATGTAGTAGTTACAACTGAATAACAAACGTAACCAAAAGAAAAAGAATAAAATCTTTTTGTAGTTTTGAGATGGAGGTTGCTAAACTAGACAACGGCGCAAAAAATGCTTGTCAAATAAAACAGTCTTGAATTCAATTGATTCAATTATTTGACTTACTTGGGAATGATCAATACAGATTTACCAACTACCGATCGTTTAGCCTACTTGGACCTCATAAATTAGTAGATAGGTATATTTAAGGATAACTAAATACTAGAGAACTCTCACCATCGACTCATCAACACTTGGCAATGTTTTGTTAGGGTATAAGTGTAACAAGCATAATTAAATGCTCATGTTTTCATAGGTTCTAACTGGATACTTATTCAATTATTATCGAAGACCCTCACCATCGATTTGCATATACCGGCTACTTTGTCAAGGCAGAAGGTATTACAAACATAATTAAAAGTCTAAGTTTTACTAAGCATCAATTATTCATGAATATAACTCGATCCATTCCAGATTAGGATTAAGGGTCTTAGGTGCTCACTAAAGGTTTGACATAAAAACATTCCGGACAGAGTACCCACATAAAATATACAAGTCTCAGGAAAGTGTAGAGTAAACCAGCATCCGCACTACCCTTATATTAATTACACTACTGCTAAACTTAATCTCGTTTAAACTCACAAGAAACCATAGTGTGCATAAAATATACGTGTATTTGCCCTAGCATGCAATGCACTAAACGTGTGCAAAGATACTAAGTATTTTGAATAAATCCGGAATGAAAAGACAAATCTTAATTGATCATTCTAATACCGTCATGTGATTTTCACAATTGACTCCAATAATTAAATTAGCTACTTATACTAATAAGAAAACTTGACTTGATAAAAAATGACTTCATAAATAAAAAAGTGTTTAATACAGAAAAATAACTTACACTTTGTGCTTTTTAGAGTACAATCAGACACGCTTCAGACACGCTTTATAGTTAAAATGATAACTAATGTGTAAATAATTACTAATAATAACTTATAATTAGAGACTCGAATTTGTGCTTTTTAGAGTACAATCAGACACGCTTCGGACATGAGAGGAACACGTCTATCGTTTGGATACTCATGTCTATCACTTAAACACACATGAAACAAGTAGAGTGCTTAAAGAAAATAACTTGGGATCCAATTGCAAAATAAAGCAATGTGATTCTACACCTAATTTAGTGTTCAAACTATGGAATACGTGGCTTTTAATTTTAATTAGTGCTATCTTGTGTTTTTATTATCTTTCAGTAAAATATTTCTATATATGACATATATGTATTATAAAAATATATATTTTTACTATGTCCCCACCGTGTTGTGTCCGACATTTTTTTGAAAATTGCCGTGTTGGTTGATTACACCCTAAAAGTGTAATCATAGGCTCTTAATCCGCACTTTGTTAGATTTATATTAGTGTTAATTTTCTTATTTTAGTTAGATATTTATTTGATTATGTTTTGTGTGTGCTTTGTAGGTTATATAAGCTAATAAAGGCAAAAAGAAAGCAAGAATAATCAAAGCGGGTTCAAGGCGAATAATTTGTTCATGAAAATTCAGACCTGTCTCGGTATTTGGGCCATATCTTTTTACTCCGATGTCCGATTGAGCTGATTTTTGTACCATTGGAAAGAAGCCTTCAAGAGCTACAATCTGTCCTCTAATGTGCATCGGCTGAATCGGCCTCTAAAGTGATCAAAATCAAACTTCAAGGTGGAGGAATGAATAGTAACCGATCGATTGGCTTGGCAAACTTCAGAGAGGGTGATTTACCGATCGATCGGGTGAACAGTGACCAATCGATCGGTGAACACTGACCGATCAATCAGCCGATCGATCGGTGAACAGTACCCGATCGATCGGTGAACAGTGCCCGTGAATAGTAAAAACAGTTTTTTTTACCGATCGAACGCTCCAATTGCCATTCGATCGGCCGATCAATCGGTGAACAGTGCCGATCGATCGGTCGATATAGATCTGGAGCTTAAAAGCTTTGTTGTCCAAAAAAATGGAGGAGAGGAAGATTTTTTTGGGTTTGTAGCAGCCAAGGGGGCGGCATGAAAGGCTCCTCCAAGGTTGGTTTTTATGTTTTTGTGTATTTTAGCTTAGATTTATGTTTGTAATGTTAATGTAGGAGTAGAAATTGTAACTTTCTTACATTGTAATGTATTTTCCTTCACTTTCTTGCCATTTTCTCTCACTTTCTTAGCAACCAAACACTAGTTTTACTTAGTTTAATGTTAGATTTAACTTCATTTATGCTCTTTATTATGAATTCTAGTAACTAAACATCTCTTGGGTGTGATTGTGAAGATCCACGAAGGATTTTCAAGTATTTCAATGGGGATTCGTGAACTTCAAAGTTTTATTCATAGATTTGTATCGTTCTATTTGGTTGGGTGTTGGATTTGTTCGAAAACTTAGATTCATAACTCATTTGGTAATATTTATGCACAATTCAACAATTGGTATAAATCTTGCACATTTATAAGGTTTGCTTCTAGGGTTCTATTAATTGGTTTAATTTCTACACTCAATTAAATATGAACTCAAGGTTTTATGGTCAAAATATTCCGAATCAAGAATCCACGGTGTGATTCTTGATTTGAGTTATAAAAATCCTCTATTGAAATTCTTGTTGTGAATTGGTGGATTGAATCAATCATATCCAAGCTTTCCATTTTAATTGCTTTACATTTAAATCAATTGCCTAGTTAATTGCTTTAATTTTCATTGCACTAGTTTAGTAAATCAAAACCCCATAAAAAACCTAAAGATTTTCGGTCCTTTTCTTTTTCCTTTTATTTTAGATTCAATTCCCCACATAATTGCAATTCGATCCTAGGTTAGATTAGTGTGAGTTGAGTGCTAGAACCTATATTTGGCTAGGTCCCTTAGGAGAGAACGATACCAGATTGCCGGTTTATACTTCATCGCAACCCCCGTACACTTGCGGGGTACTAATTCCATTTTGTAGTTTTCGGAGCGATTCATTGGTGTGTCCATGTCATTGCTTCTTAGGTCATTGCTCGATTCACTAGCAACCTAACCAATTGCCACCTTCATAACCATTGACAGAACGATGGCAATTCTAAGATGTCGTTGAAACCAGAGACGTATAGATCTGCTCTGATTCATTTGGTATCAAGCAATCAATGTGGCTGCTTCTGATAGGGTGTTGTAACAATATCTCCTGTATGAATCATCCTAATACATATACAGTCACTTGTAAGAGCCAGAATGTCAAATATATTGCAGGAGCTTTCTCAACCACAGTTCCTTTCATTTAACATGCTGGAAAATATAATATACGGGTTTGTATACCTACATGCTACATACTGTTGGAATAAAGTACAATCCCATGTAATTTGAGGACATTTGCTGCTTAACCCAATCATTATATATCACCTGGCCAGTAGTTTTCAATTATTTAAGAGGTATTGTTATGAATGGTATTATGCTGTTGTAGTTGAATTTTTCATCCTGTATTATGAATGGTATTTTTTTTTCTAATTTTTTGGTCAAATGGTGATGGACTACTTGGTGGTGGTGGGGGGTGTGTAGCCCTTTCTCTGCCTATGGGAGGACGAAGGCGGAATCCCCACCCAAGTATTTAGAATTACCAAGAGACTTTCTCAGCGAAGCTAGCAGCCACCTTCAAATAAGTGGTGGTCATTTTATTTTATTATACTTTTGTTTCCCGTTTTTGGCTGGGAGCCATTCATATTCAATGGAGAAGAATATATCTTCCTCTCACTGTCTTAATGTAGGTAATAGTTGTTTAAAGTAGGTCGTGATTATTCCAGATTGAAGCTGGGATGGTGCAGAAACAGTACATTGCAAAGGTCATTGGGGTATTTCCAGAGGATAAGGTATTCTATAGTTGAATCTTGGGTGATTCCTGTAATGCAGTGGTATTAACTGTTAACTACAATTTTTATTTGACATTTATTTTAATTCTTTCTTTCCAGAAGGTTGTGAATGTCAAGTGTAAATTAAAATGCCCGAGAAGGGGAGAAGCACGGTGGAGGTAAGGAGTTCTATTGAGCCAATTGGTCTTGTAGATGGATATTGTTTTACCTAGGATATAAACAGTTAGTGAGTGCGTAATTTATGATTCCCATTGCATCAGCCATGTCATGTACTACTTTTTGATGGTACAGTATTGGATATTGTGGTGCATGCTCTATCACTTTGCAATTCTCAAGTATCTTCTTATACTTTCAGTGGTTGAAGAAGCATTCTTACCGTAGATGGGTAAAATTCCTGTTAGGGCTACAGAAAATTAGGGAAGGAATTTTAGAGGACGTCTAAAATTGAGTTCTGGAAAAGAACATGTTGACAACTGACATTTTTTCTAAGTGGAATAATGTTTTAGAATTTGACAAAAACATTAAGTTTTCGTTTGCTTGTCTTGAAAGTGCAGAAGGTGGATTTCTTGGAACCTATTGTTAAATTTCTCTCTCTCTCTCTCTCTCTCTCTCGTATGCGTGTGCCTGTGCGCGCACACGATCAGCACGTGGAATGGTCCCTACTTACTCAGAATGGTCCTACTTACTCAGAATTGCTGTGTTACTTTGGGCTAATAGTGTGGTCAGTTGTGAGGAAAGCTTGCAAATTGTGGATATATGCTTATACTTTTTTTATTTTTTAAATTGCTATTATATTTGTTTTTAATGTTATGGACATATTGGAGGTTAGTAAAATGAGCTTATTTTCTGTATTCTGCACTTTTGAAAATTATTAATGCAAGAAAAGTGTTGCATCTCGAATAACAGCACCCAGCACGTGGAACGTTTCTTGTGCATGATTCACACCACTAAACTACTTCAATGATGACTTAAAGAGAAATGTTCTCATTGGAAATTTTTCTTGGAGACTTATCAAGCTAGTGCTGTTTGCCTCCTTTCTGTTATGACATTTATTTAGTTATTGTGATTGAAACTCCTTGCATGTTTTATTGCTCATTGCTATGTGGTTTCTGGAGGCATATCCAGCAGCCATAGTCAATCTAGAAACGTCATGTTGTGGCTGCAGGTGGATTCTGTTGGAAATGGTGATACTCCATTGAAAGGAAAGGCTGCTTGTACAAAATTTACTAGGATTATTACCAATGGGACTCATAGCCTTGTTCTGTGTGAACCAATCACTGGCAGAACTCATCAAGTAAGAAAGATTTACAAATTATAAGGGCTTATATTTTATTAACAGATTACTTGGATATGATAAACAAAGATATCTCTCAGCTTCTAACTTTTCCCTTTTCTTTAGGCCCCCGTCTTGATTTAATCTCCCATTGGCCTCGATATATCCATATATAGTATTTAACGACGCTGTCATATCCATAAATGATCTAACATATTGCTTTAATTTTCAGAGTCAAATATGTAGAGGCTATAGTTTTGAGCTAATAAATGGTTTTTATTAGCTCTTTATATTTATTCCAAATCATTCAGCAGTACTCTTTATTTTTCTTGATTTAAATGGCCTATCTTCCATTTGTACTGATTGGGTCTGAAGTAGCAATGTCTGTTTTTGCTCTAATGTTGGTAAACTGACTACATACCTGCACCAAAACTCTGTTTAACCCCCTCGGCCTGCCGCGGCCCCACTTTTGTAGTTAGGCATCCATCTGCAGTATACAGGCCATCCAATTGCCCATGACGTGCTTTACCTCTCTGAAGTTGTTTCTGCGACAGGAGGGTCTCCAAAATTTATTTCTTATTACTTTTCGCCTTGTTCTTGTCTGTTATTGTTGAATAATAAGTAATTAACAACTACTTTTGGTGACACTGTTCATCAATTTGGTGTGCCCTTCGGTCATCGTTCACTGGAGCTGAGTCCAGTTGCGTCTGAGGAAAGCAACGCCACTCTCTCTGCTTCACATCACAAGCTCCTCCGTCGTGGTAAGCTAAAAAAACCTGCCATATCCATTCATCGTCAACCTCCATTAATGTGTTTTTGGCTTTATGTATAAACATGGAGACCGAAAGAATCTGTGTGCGCTGCTATTTACCTCTTCTGTTTTCTTACACTTTGCTCTGTCCCTCGCAACTTCACTTTTCTGTTATCCATTTATATGCAAACGAATAGTGCACGTCCATTGATCCGACACAGAGCCTCTTTGCTCAGATGATTGTACGGTTCAATTGTATTCTGAAGGAGTGGCCCAGGTGGGCGTCAATTGTTTACTTATGGATTTACTCTAACGTGCACCGTTAGCTAAACTTGCCTCCTCAGGCCATGGGGCATAGAAATCCATCGAGCTCAAGTTAGCAATCCTCAATTTTCTAGCTGGGAAGCTCTACTTTTTGGTATCTGCCATTAAAATTCAGGGTTGGGCGGTTGGTGCGGAAAGCTGTATCACCAGCGTAGGTCAGCCGTTCCCCATTAAAAACAATGAATGTGAATGAAAAGCATTATTTCCTACAAATTAGCCTTTTTGGTTGAGTTGTTCCTCTCCTTTTGGCTTTTGTGTTACCTCTACAAAAAAGTTTTATTTGTCCAGAAACCCCCCTACTAGTCTTCCATTGGTGGCTTTTTCTTGATGCTTTTTAAAATTGGGTTTCATAAAGCAAACTATGGCTTTTAGTGGTGAGACGCCCTTCTCCGTCCGAAATATTTTCATATCAAACGCCCTTATTTTGTTTGTATGTGCTTTATGCAGCAATGGAAGTGGAACCGAACCGAATATGGGGAGATAAATGTTGGAAATCTGATATAGTGATAAACCAGGGCCCCACAGCATCCCTTCCAAGTAGCATACCCACCTACTCGGTAGAGATCATGAACGTGTGCGTCACCGGCTGCGACATCTGCGGCATCCATCTCAGCTGCGGTCGGTTCAGCTCCGCCCACCTCATCAACCCTCGCATCTTCAAGCGCCTCCGCTTTGACGACTGCCTTGTTAACGACGGCAAGCCCCTCGTTAACGGCCGCTCCATCTCCTTCCAATCAAGGATCAAGATTTCCTTTCGAGAGGTCGTTTCGGTTGGCTCGAAAACAGAAATATTTTAAAAATATTTCGAAATGTTTTGAAAATATTTTAAAAGTGATAAATATTAAAATAACAAAATACAATCTTTGTATGTAAATTTTATAACATTTATAAAAATTTTAAATTTGGGTTAATACAGCTTATTGTTTCAGTATATATCATTGTGTTTTGGTTAATTTTTCTCTGTTCCAGCGTGTAATGATCGTCATAATAGTTTTTCGTTATTCTACTAGTGTTCCGTTTCGGTCTCTTAAAAAATAGAAACGTTTCGGCCGATTCGATGAAAACAAATAAAAATTTTGTTCCTTGCTTCCAATATGCCAACACCATCGACTACCCACTTTCCGTGTCCTCAGTCATCTGCTATACTCCTAACCAATAACAAACCCGGAATTCGTATAAAGCCTTAAAGCAGAACTATATATCCTTGCACGATTTTTTGTAGTCCTGCTTTCTTGCTTTATATTTTTGTTCCTCTTATATTTGTTTTTTGGAGCTGCATCAATATGCTGTAAATGACGGACTATACGGAGGTTTTGGTCTCTGTTTTTGTTCTTCAAATAGCTGGAAGAGAGAGAGGGTACAGTTTCCATTGGCATAATCATCAGTTTCCTTCCCTTGATTTTTTGGGTGCGTGTATATAGAGTACAATAGAGTGCTTGCATTTCAGTTAATCGATGTGAGATTAAAACTGTGGAAGAGGATCCCTTTTGTGTGTAGTTGTTTTTGATGACGATGACGATGACGATGACGATGACGATGATGATGTGATTCATGTTAAGACGCTTAGAATGGATGCCTTAGAATGCATTATTCATTCTGCTGATGTTACTCTGTTAGTATATGTTTCAAGTCTTTTTGCTTTGGATCATTCCTTTTAAAAGCTAGTAAGCGATGATGCCTTGTGCAGGTTCCTGTGATTGATTGTGTTTTTGTTTTGGATAATCCTACTGGTAGAGCATCTTAGGCTGCTGCCAGATAAGTTACAATTGGAGGTAGCATCCTGGTAGCTTCGGATAATTGTACATTGTCGTGTCATCACTCGACTTGGCAGTTTGATTTGTAAATTTTTTTTTTATGTTTTTCCTTTTTCCTTTGCCAATTTTATTTCCATGGGAAAAGTGGTTCATGGACAAAAAGGCACTCTAACTCGAGAACGTCATTGAACTGTTGCAGGACATTTTTGTCGATTCACACTTTTTGGCACAGACAATAGAGAGCTGCATTTTTTTTTTGTTCTCATTATTTTGTTTCTAGATTTACTGCAGGTGTCTATTTTGAGCAATCTTTAATTGGTTTTCTTTTTTCCTTTCATACATGTTACTCCTTATCTAGAGTTTGTATAAATCCACCCTCATAGAGGCAGTATCATGCCTATGTGATATGGTTTTCGTATGTTGAGATAAAATGTTCAGTCCCTGAGTCCAGCCTACGGTTCTACGCCTTCCAGAAAAAGAGAAGCACAAAGAAAAAATAACAGGAAGAAACTAATGCAAAGAGAACTATTGGATAAAAAGATTCTCATATCAGTTTCTAGATTATTATGTCCTTCAAAATTGGTGATGATGATGAGGGAATCAATTGTTTTGCTTCAAATATTGAAGAGGAGTGCTTATGACAATCCTAACTGTAATTAGTATTTTTTAATATTGAATATTTCATAATTTCACGGATAGAATCTGGTCACGTGGCCAGCTTAGAACATAAAGGTAAACCTGTCATCGTATGGATGCTTTTTCTGACTAAACATGCACAGTAATTAATAGAACATTGATTTATTGGGAAGAGGCGTTAGCTTAAACGATAGTGGTACCCTCACTCATGGCTCATGTCATGGGCTTGTCTCACCTTCTCTTTTCTCCGACTCTAACCCTCCAATATACCAAAAAAAGAAATTGATTCATCAAAATATTTGGTTCATGGTAGCCATTCATTCACGGGAGCGTCATATTTGAATTTTTTTTTTTTTTGGCTTATCAAAAAATATTAAAAGAGGACCAAAGTAGGGAGGGAGACTAGGGTTTGAACCCCGATTGGTGAGCGGGAGGGGCAAGTGTCCAAACACTAGATCATCTCCGATTTTATTATTACATGTCACTCACTTATTTGTGATGACAACATGTGATATTTTTTCTCCGAATAATTGATGTATATAATAACTATGAGAAATAACAAGCACTGGCATCTTACTAATAGAAAGATTTTCTAACTGACAAGAAAGCTAAAAAAATAATAATAATAATGTTAACAAAAGATCAGATGCGAATTGATTTTGCAACGTTCGAGTTTAGTTAGAAGATAAGAGTTGTTCATGTTTTAGTTAATTGTTAATTATCAACTTTTCTCCTTGAAAAGCTTTGGCTGCTCTTGTCTTTATATAATCTTTAATTCAAACAATTAGGGGATTTCCGCAAATATTAGTTGAAGATTGGACGTCAAAGTAAGGGTGCGGCAGCCCCAATTATAGTGCTTTTCTCTGTTAAATTCCTTATTTTTGGTGTAGAGAATAAGTGTGTATCATCCCTCTTTAATTTATGGAATTACATAGTTTACTAACAAGTTGCTTGAGTAAAAAAGAATTACATATTTTATTGTGGGATTATGTAAAGGTATGTTGACAATTAGGCCCGTTTTGTGTAGTTTTTTTTTTATTTTAATTTTTTTGATTTATAAATAAAAAAAGTTAGAATTTTGTTATTTTTTTTTGTTTTTATAAGCTAAAAATAAGCAAAAAAAAGTAACAAAAAAAAATTTTTTTTATCAATAACCTGTTGTCATTTCTTTTTTGGTTCTGGGGATAAAATTTTTATTTTTTCTTCTTTTTTATTTTTCTGGTTGACCATTGAAAAAGTTTTCATAACCAATTTCGGTTTTCGATTCATTTCATTGTCGATTCGTATTTTTGCTACTATTGGTTCACCATGTGCAAATTTTCCTAACATTTTTACACTTGGATGGCCTTAACATTGTCTTTTATAACGGTGTGCACGAGTGTTTGAGCCCATGTCAAATTTAGAACCTAACCAACAACTCCATTGTAAGCAAATAGGAGTTAATTCGGGTCGGGGCTCCTAGTGTAGAAAGTTTTTGTTTATTCAATTAATTTTTTTAAAAATAAACTCAATTTTATATTTGCAATTTCTTAAAAAATTAAAAAATCAATTTATAAATATAAATTAATAATATTCAAATATAGTTGCTAATAATTTAAAGACACATATACAACGTATAGATAGAATATTATAGCATACGCTAGGGGTTGATTTGAGTTTTAATAATGTTAATTGGTAATTAGAGAGTAATAATTTGAGTATTTTAAAACTCTAAATCAACCCAAACCAAATCGAACTCGAACCATAAAAGCGGATCCAATTGATTTACAAGCCTCTATAATCTAATTTTTCTAATTGATTTACCCAATAATTTCAACTGTTTATTAGTTTTTGCCATTCATTTTTGTACCAATTTTGATAGCAAAGGAATACTATCATCAGTCGCGGGCAATTCAACAATTACCAACTCAACTAAGATTCACCAGTTGACTGTGAGCCCAGTTAAGTTATCACCATCAAGCGGCTACTGGTGGACTGCCATGTCCAATGGTAGAAGTCGTCTTGATAGCATAAACACCGTTCGATGAAGTCCTGGACCCACCACCTCGAATTTGATTGTGCCACGTCATTCAAGACCGCCAACTGCATGACGGTGCTATATGGGGCCAGAGTGTTGGATTACTGAATCTAGCCTTTTGTGGAGGCTCACAGTTTTTGACCTTTCGATCCATTCCATATATCATCGACTCACAGAGGTTTTAAGGATTTGCTGGTGGGAACCCTTATCTTCAAGTCAGCGAGGGGTTTAGAGAGAGAGAGAAGGTAAGAGAGAGCAGCAATGGCAGCAGGGTTGGCTGGGTTAGGGCTATCGTGGCCGTCGAAACTCGCTTGGAAACCCAATTCGAACCCTCCATTATCATCACAATCTTCTGGCCGTTGTGCCGTTAAAATGACTGTCTCGGTTGATGAGAAAAAGAAGACTTTCACTCTCAAGAAGTCTGAAGAAACTTTCAACGCCGCTAAGGTATTACCAGTTCATCTCTCTCATTTTCGCCTATTAATTGCTCTAGCTGCAATGCATTCAATTCATGTGGTTTTTTATTTTGGATAGTCAGTGTGGATATGTAGTTCAGTTGATCAATCGGTGCAATTTTCTCTTAGGTTAGGAACATTGATGGTGAAAAAGTGTGATCTGAGAAGTCCATTTGCTGTAATTTCGATTCTAATGTAATTAATGACCTTGTAGGTTATCTTGTTTTGAATGTTGATTAAGAATCACTTAAGATAGTTCTGATCGTTTTGTCCTTTGAATTGCTCTGAAAGATGGGTTTGGCTGGAAAAATGTATTAATGTAGAATTGTGATTCTCCACAAATGGCCTCCTGAAATGTACGAAGAATGTGTCGAAAGCACCTGTGGAACTTTGATGATTCTACCAATGTTCATATGACTTCGTTTGGATAACAACATTAGTCCACGTTTTGTTGTTATATCATCAGCAGCTAGAATTAGGTCCTTCAAATATTGTAGAAAATTCTACACTTTTGACCAAGATATAAGCCAACCTAGCAGGTAAAGTCTCTGTTCATTGAGCTAAGAAAATGTGATTTGGTCTAGTCACTTTAGCTTGTATTGAGAAACTTGACCAAATGTATCCTGATTTGTGGTCTATGGGCTGGGATGCATAAAATGTCTATGGGCAGGGATGCATAAAATTGAGTAGTTCACTTTGACGCACTTTTGTTTGCAGGAGACAACTCCTCCCTTGTATCTTAAAATGAGGATTGAGGGACATGGCTACATGTTTTTTGGTGCAGACACAGAACAATCATTATTTCTATCCCAAGTGAAGAAGTAGCACGTATGTGGTATAACATCACAGTATAACACGTGTCATTACTTGTAGATAATGAGATATCATAAAGTGAAATGATGGTAAAGGAACCTACAACTTTCTAATATGTAGTACTATAAGAATGCATGTAACTGTATCACTTGCATATTTTAAGTAAGACAGTATGAAATCATACTTTTACGGTCCATGTAGGTGCAGAGATAAGTGTTGTGTGACTTGTGTCATGTTGACAGGTTTCCAAGACACTAATTTACATGTACTTTGTCTCATCTTTTGTATAAACCCTTTTAGCTGGTTAGGAGTCATGTTAGTTTGTTAGGCTGATTTTGGGAATCTATCTGCTGAGAATATCTACTAGTGACAAGGTTAGGATCAACGAGTTGATGTTTAAAGCGTAACATGGTTTTCAGTCTGCTAGAGCTCAATCAAGCATGTTTAGGAGCTATCTCATATGCCAATTCTGTATAAGAAACAGGTGTCAATAAGGGAGGGTGGATGGGGAGAGCATTGACTTGCTTAATGTATTAAAAAAATTGTCATCTTATATCTGTTACTGAAGACTGAATAGTCAAGGGGCTTCTAAATCAAATGTGAGTTATCAAATAAAAGAACGGGTTTCTTATTCAATTTGAGTCAAGACAAGAAAGGAGTTGGTGAAGTGGCAGGGACTAGATCGACGAGCCTGAAAGGAACGTTGTTGAAGTTAGAATGGATTGAAATATCTGCTTTGAGAACTCGTTTTTCATTAGATGGAACTAAATCAACATGGTTATGGACCCACACCTCTGAAGGGTCTATACTTGTAACAAAGGCTTCTAGTTTAGATTTGTCTCTAGATTTTTATTTGGATGCAACCTTGTCGTCAAAGTGAAGGGAGGTTCTTAAGACAAAAAAGTGAGTTATGAAATTGAAAAAAAAGATGGCTGGTTTTTTGGTCAAATTTGAGGTTAAGACAAGTAATGAGTTACTGTAAGTGGAAGGGACATCGACTGGCCGAGAACAAACTTGTTCAAAGTTAGAATGGACTGAATACCACATTTGAGGACAGTTTGGTAGATAGAGCTAGATTATGTGATTATGCACCCCCATCTCCGATAGGTCCATACCGATTGTAACGAGCCTTTTGAGTGTGGGTTTGTCTCTTCGATTGTATCTGGATTTAACATGTTATTATTTATTCTTCTTATATTCCAGTCTTATCTTTTAGCAATGTAGAATGTCTGTATTTATGTCAAACTTCTTATCAACTCCTGTAATACTGTTGACAGGAATTGATGCCAGGAGGTGTAAATTCTCCTGTACGTGCTTTCAAATTAGTTGGTGGACAGCCTATTGTGATGGATTCTGTCAAGGGCTCTCACATGTGGGACATAGATGGCAATGAGTACATCGATTATGTTGGTTCATAGGGACCAGCCATCATTGGTCACACAGATGATGAGGTTCTATTCCTACTCCTATTCCCTAATTATTGGCATCTGAATATGTAAGAATATTGTCCATCTAGAAGCAATCTTGACATTCAACACTGAAAATGTAGCAAACTCATTCATTTGGTATGTGTGTTGGTTTTTTTTGTTTTGGGGGGGCAGGTGGGGGGTTGGGTGTGTAAATTCTCCTGATCGTGTTTTTCACAAGATTTCTCGTTACTCATGTCAGCATTCTCACTTCTGATATCTCTAAGGGTCATTAATTTTTAATATTACCTTTTGTTACGCTTTAAAAATATGATTGCAAATGAGGGAAAGCATTTCATTAGAGGTGTCAAAGTTAGTAGCCATTATCGACTACGGAAAACAAAAAGAAAAGGAAAAATGATTGGAGGATTCTGTCATATTTTACCAAAATCCATTGAATGACTACACTCTGATGGTGGATTCAGCTTTTACTAATTTCCGAGAGTCTTTGAGTTCTGACAAACAATGGCTGTGAATGACACTCTTTGTCATGACTTTAAATACAAATCTTCTTGGACTAACCTTTACCTTACAGGTACTTGCAGCCTTGGCCGAAACAACGAAAAAGGGAACGAGCTTTGGTGCTCCATGTCTTCTAGAAAATGTTCTGGCAGAGATGGTCGTCTCAGCCGTTCCAAGTATAGAAATGGTCTGGTTCGTCAACTCAGGCACAGAAGCATGCATGGGTGTTATCCGCCTGGCTCGTGCTTTCACTGACCCGGAGAAGATTATCAAGTTTGACGGTTGCTACCATGGCCATGCAGATCCATTTCTGGTCAAGGCAGGCAGTGGGGTTGCCACCCTAGGACTTCCTGATTCCCCCGGTGTTCCCAAAGCAGCCACCTTTGAAACACTAACATCCCCCTTCAACGTTATATCAACTCTTAGAAATCTCTTTGACGTGAACAAAGGAGAGATTGCTGCAGTCATAGTTGAACCTGTTGTTGGGAACTCAGGCTTCATTGCTCCTAAACCTGGTTTCCTTGAAGACCTCCGCAGGATCACCAAAGAAAATGATGCCCTTCTGGTATTTGATGAGGCTATGATTGGGTTTTGCTTGTCTTATGGTGGTGCTCAGGAATATTTTGGAATAACTCCTGATTTATGCACTCTTGGGAAGATCATTGGTGGTGGCCTGCCAGTCGGTGCATATGGAGGAAGGAGAGATATTATGGAGATGGTTGTGCCAGCAGGACCAATGTACCAAGCCAGGACTCTCAGTGGGAACCCATTGGCAATGACTACAGGAATCCACTCTTAAACGGTTGAAAGAGCCAGGAAGTTATGAGTACTTAAATAAGATCACAAGTGAGCTAGTTCAGGGCATCGTTGATGCCAGGAAGCGGCCCGGGCAAGCAATTTGTGGCGGGTACATAGGCGGGATGTGCGGGTTTTTCTTCACAGAAGGGCCTGTCTACGAATTTGGAGATGCAAAGAAGAGTAACACTGCAAAGTTTGCAAGGTTTTACAGGGGTATGCTGGAGGAAGGTGTTTACTTTGCACCTTCACAGTTTGAGGCACTCTACGGTGCTCTTGAATTTCATTTTGCAGTTGCCCCATTTCGGCAGCAATTGCAGAAAGCCTGTTTGCAGCATCCATGGCCCCATTTCGTTTTTTTGTTTTCAAAAATATTACATAATCTTGTTTGAGTTTCGAAAAATATTTCCTTTGAGATCACATTTGATAAGCAAATTTCAGAACTTGTTTTTGAAAACAAATTTCAAAATACACCCCAATTTTAGGAATTACTGAAAATGTGTTTTCTGAGTTTTTGGAATCTTTTTCATTTGAAAATGAAAACGATTGTGTTTTTAATGATATGATTTTTTTTTTTTGTTTTCGAAAATAAGAAAAACGAGATGTTCTTAAATTTTTAATTTCAAGAATACGAAAACCAAAAGCAAGAATCAAAACTGCAATAAAATAGAATTGTTTTTAGATAAAAGCTCCCGCAAAATGATGTGATAAATTATGAACAAAAATGCCAAAAGGACCTCAATCAATCATAAATTTTATATCACGTGGGGAAAAGGCTACATTGGGACTTAAACACTTTTAAAGAAATTATTTTTTTATTTAGAAAAGTCTAACAAAATAATATAATAATGACATTTTTAAAATTATTAGTTAAGATAGTGAGTGTTTTAGTTTGAAATGGAATCATCATAAACATTTACATCATTTTATATAACATCAATCTTAAAAGAAATTTTTTTTTTTTTCAAACTTTACCAAAATAATGTGCTAATGGTATTTTTTAAATTATGAATCAAAATTATAGATGCTTTGATTTAAATTGAAACATTACAAAAATTCACGTTATTTTTTATAAAATTTTTGTTTATATAGTATTAGTGTATTACTGTAATGTCATTTGGTATATGATTATGTATGAAAGTTCTCTAATCATAGAATTTTGCGTAAAAGAGGACAAACTTGGAAATAAAAATGTAACATCATTCAATATGTGGCAAAATGTTATTAGCCAGAGGGGAGGATAATTGGGATAGGGCTGGTTGGAATTGAAAAAGAAAACAGTAGAAAGGTGGTCGTGAAAATTAAAAAGGTGTGCTTTTAGGGCATGGCAGGTGATAGCTTGGCCACCTGACTGACTCCGGCTACTAGATATACATACATATATATATACATGATAGTGTATATGAACTGTAGTTATGTATCCAAGAGAGAGGAAATGAAGAGGAGGAGGGAAGAGGACAAGGAGATCGTATGGCAAACCCCGGCGAACCCACCAGAGCGCCAAGATTACCTCTTCCGCAACGGTAACAGAAACATTTCTTAAATTCGAAAAGCACTATATCATTCTACCTTAGCATTCTTTCCCCTCCAGTAGTATCTTTGATGATCCAAGTGTTTGACGGCAATGATTCTGCAGGGTTGCGCTATGTGAGACCGTACTACTTCGAGTTCCTCTCTCATGTATGTATAGAATACAGTTCTCGATTTTTTGTGTCATTTACTTACCCCAAGAGTGTTTCCATTCAAAACCTGATTGAAACCCTAATTATGATTTGAAAATCTCTCTCTTTTTTTTTTTTTTTTCTCAGGTCAAGAGTCGCTGGGCAGGGAAGACCATTGTTGATCTTTTTGCTGAAGAATTCATAGGCCGACCATATGATTACTATGTATGTTAATATTGATTTACTGAGCTTATTTCTGAGTGCATTGTGTTAAAATGCTAAATGGGTTCCAAGCTTATGTCAATTTGCCATAGTACACGCGAAAGCTTTTCACTCCCTTCTGCCTGCGTTATTGTCCCTATATAGCTCTATCATTCATGAGAGTTGTAATCCATATAGCAGTTATTGCTGCTTCCCGAGAAATTCATATGATATTTTCTAATCAGATGCTCTAAATAACTTCAGAAGCAACATAGTAAATTGGGTAATACTTTATTCAGGACTTCTTTCTTTTTGTTTATCTTATGTTAGTAGAGTCCATGTTTACGTTTACGTCGTTTGTTAAGTACTGTAGGTTTCTGCTGTTAAATCTGGGTGGATACAAGTTGATGGAGAGATAGTGCCGGTTTCATACATAGTTAAGACATCGCAAAAGATAAGCCACTACTTACACAGGTTTGTTGTGCTCAACTATGCATTCATTTTATATTTGTTGATCAGCATCAGGATATTGTTTTTTCTTTAATAGATATAGTGCCTCTTGTACTTTTTGCTCCTAAATTTGTTGATGGTAAAATCTGAATGTTCAATATGTTTCATATTTCATCAAATTTGTTATTTGTAAGTGCTGCTTAAGAACTGCCACTGTGGAGTTATAAAGCTAGTAATTGATGAAAGGTTGTAGGCATGAACCACCAGTAATGGCATGTGAAGTTACAGTTCTGCAGAAGGAACCGGATGTGTTGACTGTTTGTAAACCTGCATCCATCCCGGTAAGCAGAAATTCTTTGAGGATATGTATCTACTGATGTTTTCAGCTATATCTATGCTAGATTTGATTATATCATCTTTGCTTTGCTACAATTTTAGTTGAAAGATACATTTTATGTTGTAATTTTGAGATGTAACATTTTCTTAAATATTTTATTTACATATTTCTAAGATTAGGATTCTTTTTCTTACTACAAAAACCCTTCCATATGGGGGCCAGATTCTCCTTTTTATTAATTTTTACACAGTCTGTTGATTTTCCCTTATTATAGTTTTGTTGGTCAATGATATTTACGCAAATCCATAAGAATAAAGGGTCCATTAGGTTTGCTTCTATCACCCACACAGATATGTTTTTGGATTGAAAACTAGATCTTTATTGCTCCCTTGCTCCTCCAAATTCTGGAATTGAAACAGATGTCTCAATTTGATGCATATTCTGATGCATTGAAAATTAGAAATTATAATTTCATTATTCTTGTATTTCCATATTGCTACGAAGCTATCAATGGGATTCTAGAAGTTCAGTGTTTGGCTAGTATTTAATTCTTTTGTTTAAGATTCACTGGGCACACCAATGTTTTTGAATGTGGTGTTATGGAATGAGATACTTTGGTTTCTTCTTGGTGTGACAAAGTGTTAGAGGTACAAGCTGTATTTAGCCTAAATTTGCATGCAGAAGGCTTTTGGGGTTAATCTATATGTTTGGAGCTCATATAATGTATTAGTTACCGTATAATTACCCCTGGCAATCAGTAAAGTAAGTCTGCATCTTAGTTGCTTTTGGAGGGGCTGTACAGCACATACATACATAGGAAAGAAAAAGGGAATGAGTTTTATTTCTTGTACCTCGTCTAGTAGGCTATGTTGGTATACTTGGTCATATTGGGAAGGATTCATTGTTAACATCCTAAAAGATTGGCCTAAGATATCTGCATATGAAATATGTGACCGAGCTTATTGATTTTTGGCTGACTGCTTTATAGTTGAAACTCCATATGATCCACTTCTAAGATGTGCATGGCAAAATTAACTATCCAAATTAACTTTTGTGCAAATGGTTTTTGGCTAATAGAGACACACATGCATTTTCTAATTGTCCCTACGATTTATGCCCTTCTTGCCTTTGGAGGCATTATTGACAATCAATTGAGGGTTGAAGGAGAGAAATGTAGGAATTTTTTTTTCTTTCGCTACTGATGTTCTCCGACTGATTTATGAAGGATTTTCTTTTGTGCAAGTTCACATGCTTAAGTGTTGGTCGAATGAGATGTATATATTACTTAACTAGATGGTCATTCACATAATTGGTAGGAGGCTTCATTATCTAAGGATTTGCAGTTCTCCTCTCTTTCTTTACAGTGAAGTCCTGACATGCTTGTGTCTGCTCTGTGAAAGAGGAAGTGTGTTTCCACTTCTCAACCTGACCTGATCTGAGTTGCTTGTTGAGTTTGGCATTCATTCATTTGGTGACTTTCTACTGTAGTGTAGGTGCATCCGTGTGGTCAATATCGTAAAAATACAGTTGTTAGCATCCTTCAGGCTGAACATGGCTTGGGATCTCTTTTTCGTATCCATCGTATATTTTACAGCATGCTCATCTTTTACATAAACAGGTTTCAGTTGTAATTTTGTTCTTCCCGGTAAAATGATTTCTTTCTTTTTTTATTTTATCATTTCCTTGACACATATATCTCAGCTGTTCATCGACTAGATCGCTTGGTCTCTGGACTGCTTATCTTTGCCAGAACTGCTTTTAAGGCTGCCCTTTTTGGGCAACAGGTAAGCTTTATGGCCTAATAATATTAAAAGTGAGCTCCTTTTGTCAAAAGACTTAGTTAACATCAACACTGTGACAGGGTATGTGATGAAGATAAGTATGTGTGATTCCTTTACATCTTTCTATAAGGCATATCTACACCACCATCAAGTTTATTATTGTTGTTGTTTTAATGTCTTAAAGGATGCATACTTATGGACAATGGCAACTCATCATCTCTTTCTATTATGTTTTTATATTTAATTTGAAGTTTTATCTGCATGATTCGCAGTTTCGGTGTTGTGCTAAATAGTTTACAAAATTGAAAATACCCTAGAATTTCCACCTTCAGCTGGCACCATCTCAATCAGGACTCTACACAATCAAAATCACATCACATCACTGCTGGCAACAGTTCTGATGTAGCAAATCTGCCAGCACCAAGACCATGTCTACCTTTCATCAAACATCACCATGGTGATGGTCATCTGTATGTACTGTTGCAGTTAGCAATGACAGCAGTGTTACCAGAGCAATCAATGCAACCAACAAACGTTGTCGTTAATCTTCCTCCTCAACACTCTGATTCAGCGTCAGCTCTGCCACCAGACATTCTGCAAATTAATTCCATCTCGGATGATTATGGCCACCACCCCTTACATCTCTGCAGCTATGACCATGTTGTCATTGCCTAAGAAGCACAGACACTTCTAAGAAGGTTCCATGCTCTTGTCGGTCTTGTCGGACACGACACTCATCGAATGCATGTCCAAACATGTCTATTGTTTTAGTAACTTTTTTAGAACTGGACACGCTTTGGACGTGAAGGGGACATGCATGTCTATCATTTGGATACTCATGTCCATCACTTAAACACACATGAAACACGTAGAGTGCTTAAAGAAAATAATTTGGGATCCAATTGTAAAATAAAGCAATGTTATTCTATACCTATTTAGTGTTTAAACTATGGAATATATGGCTTTTAATTTTAATTAGTGTTATCTTGTGTTTTTATTATCTTTCAGTAAATTATTTCTATATATGACACGTGTATAATAAAAAATATAAATTTTTGCAATGTTCCCGCCGTGTTGTGTCTTACGTTTTTTTTTAAATTGCCGTGTCAGCGTGTCCGACACGCTTTCCGTGTCATTGCTTCTTAGGTCATTGCTTGATTCACCGGCAACCTAACCAATTGCCACCTTCATAACCATTGACAAAACTATGGCAGTTCTAAGGTGTCTTTGAAACCAGAGACGCATAGATCTGCTCTGATTCATTTGGTATCAAGCAACCAATGTGGGTGCTTCTGATAGGGTGTTGTAACAATATCTCCTGTATGAATCATCCGAATACATATACAGGCACTTGTAAGAGCCAAAATGTCCAATATATTGCAGCAGCTTTCTCAACCACAGTTCCTTTCATTTAAAATGCTGGAAACTATAATATATGGGTTTGTATACCTACATGCTACATGCTGTTGGAATAAAGTACAATCCCATGTAATTTGAGGACATTTTCTGTTTAACCCAAGCAATATATATCATCTGGCCAGTAGTTTTCATGATTTAAGAGGTACTGTTATGAATGGAATTATGCGGTTGGAGATAAATTTTTCATCCTGTATTATGATGTTATTTTTTTCCTAATTTTTTGGTCAAATTGTGATGAACTACTTGGTGGTGGTGGGGGGTGTAGCCCTTTCTCTGCCTATGGGAGGACGAAGGCGGACTCCTAACCCAAGTATTTAGAATTACCAAGAGACTTTCTCAGCGATGCTAGCAGCCACCTTCAAATATGTGGTGGTCATTTTATTTTATTATACTTTTGTTTCCCCTTTTTGGCTGGGTGCCAGTCATATTCAATGGAGAAGAATATATCTTCCTCTTACTGTCTTAACGTAGGTAATAGTTGTTTAAAGTAGGTCGTGATTATTCCAGATTGAAGCTGGGATGGTGCAGAAACAGTACATTGCAAAGGTCATTGGGGTATTTCCAGAGGATACGGTATTCCATAGTTGAATCTTGGGTGATTCCTGTAATGCAGTGGTATTAACTGTTAACTACAATTTTTATTTGACATTTATTTTAATTCTTTCTTTCCAGAAGGTTGTGAATGTCAATGTAAATTACAATGCTCGGGAAGGGAGAAGCACGGTGGAGGTAAAGATTTCTATTGAGCGAATTGGTCTTGTAGATGGATATTGTTTTACCTAGGATATAAACAGTCAGTGAGTGCTTAATTTATGATTCCCATTGCATCAGCCATGTCATGTACTACTATTTGATGGTACAGTATTGGATCTTGTGGTGCGTGCTTTATCACTTTGCAATTCTCAAGTATCTTCTTATACTTTCAGTGGTTGAAGAAGCATTCTTACCTTAGATGGGTAAAATTCCAGTTAGGGGCTACAGAAAATTAGGGGAGGAACCCTAGAGGATGTCTAAAATTGAGTTCTGGAAAAGAACATATTGACAACTGACATTTATTCTAAGTGGAATAATGTTTTAGAATTTGACAAAAACATTGAGTTTTCGTTTGCTTGTCTTGAAAGTGCAGAAGGTGGATTTGTTGGAACCTATTGTTAAATCAATCTCTCTCTCTCATATGCGTGTGCCTGCGCACACACACGATCCCTAGTAAAGTTATTCATGTAAACCTAGATTAGAATGGTCCTACTTACTCAGAATTGCTGTGTTACTTTGGGCTAATAGTGTGATCAGTTGTGAGGGAAGCTTGCAAATTGCGGATATATGCTTATGGTTTTTTTTTTGTTTAAATCGCTATTATATTTATTTTTAATGTTATGGACATATTGGAGGTTAGTAAAATGAGCTTATTTTCTGTATTCTGCACTTTTGAAAATTATTAATTCAAGAAAAGTGTTGCATCTCGAATAACAGCACCCAGCATGTGAAACATTTCTTGTGCATGATTCGCACCACTAAACTACTTCAATGATGACTTAAGAGAAATGTTCTTGTTGGAAATTTTTCTTGGAGACTTATCATGCTAGTGCTGCTTGCCTCTTTTCTGTTATGACATTTATTCAGTTATTGTGACTGAAACTCCTTGCATGTTTTATTGCACATCTATGTGGTTTCTGAAGGCATATCCAGCAGCCATAGTGAATCTAGAAACGTCATTTTGTGGCTGCAGGTGGATTCTGTTGGAAGTGGTGATATTCCATTGAAAGGAAAGGCTGCTTGTACAAAATTTACTAGGATTATTACTAATGGGACTCATAGCCTTGTTCTGTGTGAACCAATCACTGGCAGAACTCATCAAGTAAGAAAGATTTACAAATTATAAGGGCTTATATTTTATTAACGGATTACTTTGATAAGATAAACAAAGATATCTATCAGCTTCTAACTTTTCCCTTTTCTTGTGGCCCCCTTCTTGATTTTATCTCCCATTGGCCTCGATATATCCATATATAGTATTTAACAATGCTGTCATATCTAAATGATCCAACTTTATATTGCTTCAATTTTCGGAGTCAAATATGTGGACCTATGGAGGCTATAGTTTTTGAGCTAATAAATTGTTTTTATTACCATTTATTAGCTCGTCATATTTATTCCAAATCATTCAGCAATACTCTATTTTTCTTGATTTAGATGGCCTATCTTCCATTTGGACTGATTGGGTCTGAAGTAGCAATATATGTTTTTGCTTTAATGTTGATAAACTAGCTACATACCTGCATCAAAACTCTGTTTAACCCCCCCCGGCCTGCCGCGGCCCCTCTCTTGTAGATACGTGTCCATCTGCAGTATACAGGCCATCCAATTGCCAATGACATGCTTTACCTCTCTGAAGTTGTTTCTGACTGCTCTACTGAAGGTTTGGGTGCTGATAGAGCTGAGGCTAAGTCAACCCAGTCCAATTCTTATGAAGACTGTTATGATGGATCTGAAGACAACATCAAGGAAGATTTTAGCATTGATCCTATGTGTACAAACTGTCCCAATTTGGCTCCTAAAGGGTGAGAAACTTTTCTCCAACAGCATGATACTTGATGGAACATACTTAGGATAAATTGGTTGGTAGAGGATTATCTGTCCAGTTTGTGTGGTTTCCTTCAAACGAAGTTTTTGTCTTCGCTTCTCTCTATGTATGTGCGCGTGTGTGTTTCTGTTTGTTTTCTTCTTATTTTTGTTTCCTTTTTTTTTTTTGGGGGGGGGGGGGGGGGGGGGGGGTGTGCGTGCGGGTTGTAACTTAAGGATTTGAGCCACATCGATGAAGTTTTTCAAAAAGGTGAGCCAGTGAATAATGCCAAATTAATGGTAGGAAAGCATCTTACGGTGTACCTATATATTGTATGAAAATCCTCCTGAAAGCTGGAACAATAGTGACATCAAACTCATGTCCCTTTTGGAAATGAGAAATGGAATAACGATGACAATGTGACATATAAGTATCAGAAAGTTCACTAAAGATTTATGCTGTGATGATTGATTATGAAAGTTGTTTAATTTCTAAGGTGGTGATCAATGAAAGGTTTTGAGACTAGAAAATAGCTGCATATGGTTGTATCAGCTTAGAGAAAGAACACATAATGTCGTTATAACAAACCAAGAAGAAATAGCTATAATGACATGATAAATGACATGTGAGGGAGTAGTAAGTATTGTTAGATAGCGGGAAGGGAAAGAAGTGAATTTCCTATAGCTATTCGCTTATATTAGGGAATAGCATGAAGGTGCCAGGTTTCAACCATGCAAGAAAAGGTCCCATGGTTTATGGTTTTACTTATTTTGTCATTTCCATTTTGTGTAGCCAAAGCAGTTTAGTTGCGAAGTTAGAATTGTCGAAAGATGCCTCATATGATCATATCCACAATTTTTAGAACAAGTAGGAAAGCAAGCTAGTTGGGAATGGTGCTTAGCAGAGAAAGCATCACTAAGAGATAGATTTATGGTTCGGTGAGGACAAATGAGTGTCTGCGAAGCATGCTCCAGAGGAGATTGACCCTTCCCCAAGTCAGTGGAGATGAGAAAATTACTATAGCCGAGTGCTTTCATGCTATTTAACTGGATATCCTTGTCTTTCAGGGAAGGAGATACCTCTCGGGCTACAAGCCCCTTCCCACTAGCTTCAACTGACAATTGCTTCCTTTGCAGATATGGCGCTCACGAGGAGGGTCTATGGCTGCATTGTGTTCGATATACTGGACCTGGATGGACTTATGAATGCCCATATCCAGATTGGGCAGTGCTTGACTAATCTTTATAATTTTTGCTTTTTATACATTTTGAAATTTTGAGAAAATTGTATTGTTCATCCCTGTCTCTTTATATCAAAATTGTGTAAAGTATAATTTGTTCAATACAGTTTTCCAGTCTATATAAAAGGAACATGACTGATAATTCAGTGGTGATCACTGCTCTGTGGATTACCAGATTTCTTCTCCTGTTAGTGATTGCCATACATTGTCAAATTTTGTAAGATAGATCACTTCCAAAACTTGAAATCTTATGACTGGAAAAATGAGTTGACATCTTGATTCTTGACATTATTTATATGACTGCTGTTTGTTGGTGCTTTTTTTTTTTTTCAATTTTTGACAGGACTTAAAAGAAAGTACAGAGTATTTCAGTAAGTACATGGACTGATATTGTTGTTGTGGTTAGAGATGTATTATAGTAAATAGTTACTTCTTAATATTCAAAATCAAATGCTGTCATATCATAGCTTGTAAAAAACTTGAGTTCAGAAAATCTTATTTTACTATTCTCAAGGCAAAAGAAACGTTCTTCGAGTTCTAATGATGATTGCAAAATTAAATTTTATTCAGTTACTTGGTTTGAGATTAGATGGAATGCTAATTCTACCTTTTGTTCTTTATTTTCCCTAAAAATATACTTGATGACCATGGAAAGGGATCCCAGTTTTTGGGCAGGCCAGAGGAGGGGGGACAGGACAAGAAAATGAAAAGATTTTAGGCATGCCACCTTGGGACCCCACGATCTGTTAGGTGACTCGAACATTGAAGTAGCAAAAAAAAAAAAAAAAAAAGAAAAAAAAAAGTGGGTACCAAATTGAATGGGGACAATGATCTCAGCTGTGTATATTTGTTGCAAAATCCATGGTAGGTTAAAATCTGGATTCCATTACTTTTGACTTTTGTTTCTACATGATTTGATTAAGATATGAATGCAGGCACCGAATTGGTTTGATAAGAAATGAAAAGGGCAAAGTTTTACATCTTTGTAATTTGGGCTAGATTTTACTTTGGTCTTCTCAGTTTCAACTGTAAAAGAAAGGATGAATCAACTTTTGTTAGGAATTTGGATGAAAAAAAAAAAAACAGCATTGCCAAGTGGTTTTTTTTGTAGTACATGGATCTCATGTGAAGCTCACGTGGATTCTACATGGAACTCACGTGACGCTGACATGCTTCTGTTTAATATAAAATCAAGGGTTGTGATGGTTGGACCAATTTCACACATTAAAAAGTTCAACGTCTAATTTGTCATACTTTGAAGTCAAAACTATAAATATTAAATTGAAACTCACAACAAACTATAATGGTGGAAAATGCAATATACGCAAATGAGAAGATAAAAAATCACAAGGATTGTCTAAGTGGTTTGTTATTTCTCATACTCAACTTAACGTCTCAAGTTCAATTTTTTCTCGCTCTTCTTTGTGGCTAGCCGTCATTTATATAGTAATAATAAAGGTAGACTTCATGGCAAGAACATACATGTACATGGTTTTATTGGTGGCCCTAGGAGTGTTCACTAGTCGGGTTGAGTAGTGACCCACTAACCGAACTGTCAAGATTGGCTTTAGGAATATTGAAACTGATTTCGACTTGGTTTGAGTTGTTAGAAATTCATCTATTGTTGCAAAAAAGAAAATTTTAATAAGTACTTAAATAATAAATAAATAAAAGCACATATACTATTAAAATTCAACCATTACATAAGGTTCAGGTTGAATCGATTTTATTTGGTTTGTCCAGTTTTAAATGGTGATCCATCAACCGAACAGTCAAGGTCGGGTTCACAAACATTACAACCAATTTCAACTCGGTTTGGGTTTGGATTGAGTCAGTCGGCTGAAGGGTCAAATGGATTTTTGAACAACGCTAGGTGGCCCCAATTTTTTTAGTTTATTCTAATTCTTTCCAAGAAGCCATCTTGGAGTTCAAAGCTTCCCTCAAAGGTTGTTTTTAAGTCAAAAAGTAGATTAATCTCTTGAATCTAACAAAATTATTCAGTGCTTCTGAGCAGCACTTGACCTTGCTCCTATACTCATATAAGGGTGAGACCCTCACCTGTTAAGTGGGGTATTTGACCTCACCTAACAAGGGGACCCACCACAATGTGAATGTTGGAGCAATTTTTCGTTGAATTTAACAAAAAAAAACCAAACTTAACATTTCAATTTAATTAAACAGCCAATTGACAAGGAAAGCATAGGGTAAGGACTTACAAGATTGCACACCTCTCTAAAATAAATCAAGTCCTTGGGATGCTATGGAAGGAACATGAAGATGCAAAAAGAGAAAAGAAAAGCCCATATCATTGGTAATTTGGTATACTATAGTTAGTTATTAGGGTTAGTTTCGACTCATTGAATAAAATAAACCTTAAATATGCAAAGCTATAGAATCAATATTAGGACATAAAACATCTCGTTTATTAGGAGGAATGGGTTAAAAACTGATAAATATAAAAAAGTAAAATTGAAAGAAGAGCTCATGATAACAACACAGAAAATAGTCTTTTTAAACACACAGAGATGATACCTTGATGATGCCCACAACCATAAGTAACACCATTCTTGGTGAAAACAATGTGAGAAAACTCTATATTTATTGGCTAATGAAACATTATATGAAGTTTCAGAAATATATACATGTAGATTAGAGTTTAGAATTTTGTCAAAAAGGGTTTAATAGAATGATCACATACACTCTCCTCAAAACATACATCAGCATTACTTCTTTTTCACTTCCCTCTTCAATCTATGAAAACTTCAGTACTACTTAAGCTCTCAAATTCTTATTTATTCTGAGGAATATTCATCACCCACATCAGTATTACTTCTTTTTCACTTATCTTTTTAATCTTTGAAAACTTTACTACTAGCACTCCAATTCTTGATTATTCTAGGGAATATTCATCCTTCAACAATGTCAACAGGCACACCAGCACTAGAACCCTTGATATGGTGGGGCCATTTCACATGGAGTTCTTCTTACTTTCCAGTCATTCAACACTACAGACAGATTCTCATTCTTTCAACTTATTTTGGATTTTGGCAGAGACAAAGTGTATTTGGCCTGGTAACTGGCCTACAGGGATTCTGCCTCTAGAGCTGAAAATGGATAGAGCCACTTGAATACAATGAAGAGCTTCTACCAAAATTGCTTAGTTGGGGAAGAGAAAGTAGAGCAAGTGGATTGGCTTCGCTACAATAACAATGACACTTTGCTTTACTTTGTGTTTCTTTTTGACTCTTCCTATAAGGGGTAAATTTGCATATGACAAGTTGGGGTTGGCAATTTTAAGCTTTGCAATACCCAACAAGACCCAGCTTTCACAACTTATTTAGCAGTGATTATACACAAAAATAAGAAGAAAGCCGCGAAAGTCTGTTACATTTCTCATCATATATAACTTGGATATATATCTATAGTTCCAATTTGAATGGATGTCCAGCTCTAAAGAGACCTCCTCTTTATGACTTTTGGATCACCTAATATAAAGAAAATATAGAGTTTCTAGTGAACTATGAAGTAGATGGTGTGAATATAATGTTTCCCAACTTGGGTTGGACTTGAACAGACGACACCCTTTCAAGTTTAGTAAAGACGGTTTTAAATGTTAAATCAGTTGTCTCTATATTACAAAATAGTAAATAATTAATTTTGACAAGCCAAAATGCAGTTTGTATCCCATTTTGACATGAATCGACGTCTGATGAACTAGGTCTTAGTATGTGATTCATATGGCATTCGATGATCAGTTGGTTACAATGAACATAACTTTTTGAAGTATATAATTTGATTAGAGGTTAGAGAGATGTTGAGAAGTATATGATGTTTTAAAATTAAACAAATTAAGATAGATCTAAAAAATTTTGACAAGATTTTGCAAATTCAAGTAGTCAGAAGTTGGACATTGATTTGACTTGTCAAAAGTTTGAAATATAAATATTAAACTTTGTGCCAAAAAAAGACAAAAAAAAAGAAAAAGAAAAAGAAAAAAAGAAGATTGCAAATCAGTTCATATAGCTAATAATACAATAAATACTTCCCCACACCAAACCCAACCCCACCCCCCCCCCCCCCCCCCCCCCCCCCCCCCCCCCCCCCTTCCATAGGAAATCATGAGAAAGAGAGGAAAAAAAGCTTGACTGTGGGGAAAGTTTATGAATTTCTTGATATTATCTTTGCGTTCACCTATCTAGAATGTCTATGATTAATGTGTTTGCTTCGCCAAAACGATTACATAGGAGCCAAGTTTACGCTGCTCTAGGTTATAATTTAATTCACATCAGTACAGCCAAATTAGTGAATTAAACATCATGTTTTCGAAGTAGAGAAGGATACATGAGGGAGCTTTCGATGGATGTATATATACAAGTATATAAATTATCTAAGGATTATTGTGACAACCAAAGATTACTGGTTTGATGAGTTGATCTACATCAATAAAATGTTTAGAATAAATTAAAAATGTTTGTGAGTTTTGAAAGACAAAGAAAATATTAGTCAGATGGTACATTTGCGTCTAATGAGCTAGTTATAGGTTGGTTCTTCATGTGAAAGATCTATCAAAATTTAACCAGACCAAACAAATGGGTCTCACTCTCTCATCTTCTTGCTAACTCTCATATAATTTATCAGATTACAAAAAGCTAATCAATTAATCCATAATCTACCACTTTTAAATAACTATTCCTTTTCTTTTTTTGCATCAGAGGCCTCTCAATCCGAGCAGTAGTTGTTTGATATGATCAAGAACTGTATCGTAGGCAGTGCAGGGCAGTTTCATCATGTACTGAAAGTCAACCTTGCTTAATATTTGTGATTTCCATGAAACAATTTCATATTACCACTGTAAACTAGGATATAGTGATCTCAAGAAGGCATATTACCCACTTTAAGAAGTCAACTTTCTCCTTTCTTGTCTTTATCATTTTTCTAACAAAGTTTTAGCAAGATAATTTTTGGAGCTCACCTTTTTATTCGGATCATATTGTTGAAGTCACCACCCTTATAACAAGTACACATATCATTTTTCTTTTGCAAGTCTGTGTTCGTATGTACATACTTACATATATATATATATATATATATAACACCGACCAACAGTGGGATAAATATATATAACTAAACTTTGACATTCATTATCACACACACTACAGGAGAAATTGACCAGCTAAATGAGAGAGAGAGAGAGAGAGAGAGAGTTCCTTGACTGAGGACTGACTGAGGACTCTGGACTAAGATTTGGAGGCAGACAACACAAGAGTGGAACTATTTGCATAATTGCTTGACACACAAACAACTGAACCAAACTTCATGCAGGCGATTAGGTAAGCTAGACTGCCACAAGGACTTCCTTATTTAGCCAAACTCACTTCTCCGGCGATGTCATGTCCGGCCAGATGAGGTACCGCCGGAACCATCTCCGGGCACACCATTACACTCAGCTTCACGATGTCGATCACTTGTTCCACTAGTTCCGGCAACTTTATCTCCTCCTCCTTGACTATCACTTGATTCTGTAATTGATCAGCAGGAATTTTTTTCTTCTCAACAACTTTCTTTTTGCCCTTGTACATTACATATATCACCATCTGAAGAATACCAAAGACGAATCCCAACACATTCGGAATCTATTTACCGAAAAAAAAAATGAAAGAATTTCTTAGTAGCTTCATGGGAAAAAGTAAATAAACAAGAAGAGCCTTTAGTTTTTGTTATAATACACATACAGCAATGTTGAAGTCTTTTATTAGAAGGCCATAGAAGAACCACATAACCGCGTTAAGCGTGAGGGAGAGGGATAAGGAAAATGGCATGAACTCTACGCTTTTTGTTCGTATCACTTGGTTCTGAAGAGCAAGAACAGATCAAAGAATCATGAATAAATGTAACCATATCCGAGATGTATATATATAGAAATATATATCTATATATTTACCAGTATGCAGAGAGGTGCAGCAAATACGCTCACAGAGAAAACTAGGCAAATCCAACCAACAATGTGGACGCGGGTGGGAGCTTTTGCAAGAAATTGAATTAGGATAAGCATTAGGCCAAACCCGGAAACCATCAGCGTCAGTAGTTTCAGAGTCTGGAATTGCATTATTTAGGCTAAATCAGAAAACCATTTGATTAGGTACACTAATTGTGCAAGAGAAACTTAAATTTTTGTAATACCTTAATCTTCTTGGGTGCATAGAAGAGGTAAAGGCAGATGTAAATCGTCTCTATGAAGCAGCCAAATGAGTTGATAGTGATGAGAAGGGTGGCATTGGACTTGAGATATGCGTAATACATCAAAAGCATGGCACTGAACAAGGCAACTACGTATGGAACTGATTGGAACCCTTCGGTTGATTTCTTCTTGTATATTTGGTAGAATGTTGGCCTGAAAGAAAGGTCAATGATTAACCTCCAAAATCATGGGTTGAAGCCAATTGAAGTAGCATGGAGAAGAACAAAAGCACTTACAGCGGGGAAAGAAACACGAAGAATGAGATAATGTTGCCTGCAGAATGATCATCAATAGCAAAACAACAAGAACACAAATCATTATACATGTCTAGGTATATATATGCTCAATCATGATTCAATAGAGAAGATGAAAACAATCAAGAGCATGCATGGCTGCAGTTGCCACCATGCATTATTTTGTACCACTTACACTATTTTAAACAGGACAAGCTAGAAAATAGAAAATATAGCCATGCTGACTCTTATGAGTCATGTTCTTCATATGACAAAAATCAGTGTCATATGATGCTCTAACATACCGCGAAGAAGTAGAAGAAGTAGAAGAAAAGGTGACACAATATACCTATGAGGCCGAATGCGAAGGCCAAATTGTGACCAGAGAACCCACCCATCTCTCTAGCTCAATTTCTCAAATAACACACACAGTCACACAAAATGAAACACTAGCTTCTTACTTCTCACACAAGCACATAGCCAAGAGCTGTGATTAGCCCCATTTATATAGTGTTGGAGTGGGAGATTGAACCGAGTCTGGTTTCTTTGGGGTGAAGGAGATGAGAGTCAATGTAACAGTGGATACAAATTAAAGACCTTTTTGCTATTCTTTACAGCTGGTTGAAGAGTTTTAACTTTGTTATCACAATCCAAAAATTCAAGCTTTTTTTTTTTCTTTTCCACAATACCACATTTTCCCACATTTGGATCATTTCCATCAAGCAACAAGAAGGCTTCACCAGCTCAATTAGTACCATTAAGGAGCACAGGCACAAAACCTCAGGACCCCACAGACTCTTTCTGATGTGTCACCCACCAATCCAATTGGTTTAAGGTTTACAACTCATATTTTCTCCTTCCGGAAGGGTTGTAGATTCCTCTCTCTCTGTGTCCCAAGTTTGTGCTCCAACTCAGCAAAAAACCAATCGAGAGAATGATCCAACCACGAATCTAGTTTCGCCACCCTGGATCAATAATACAGTTCTGGGCCATGTGTCCTAATCCACTTGAGGACGAATTAAGTTCCCAATAGTCATGTAATCAAAGATTCTTTTATTTCAAATGTATAATCCAGAAATCTTTGCTAAGCTTATCTAGTATGGTGGGCTCTATATATATACATCATATAGCAACAAGTTATATATACAATGGTTCTATCTTATTTCAAGGAATGCTGACATGGGTAGACATTCTGAGCACTAAGGCCAAGCAAAGGTTGAGCTTCCATTGCAGATGAACCCCAACACACTTTCTCAATCTCCTTTGTGCTTCCAGAGAAACATCCACAAATCTTTTATTTTGATTTATTTTTTAATTTTTAGGTTGGAAGTATGAACAGTCCCTCTAGGAAGCTTTTGTATGTGTTATCCACTTGGTTGGCCTGTGAATTTAGCTCATTTGGTACAGACGAACAATTGGGAGGTGAGCATCACCATTAACAAATATGCCTTCTCACCAGAAAAGGAAATCTGTTCATTTTATTGATTCCACTTCCATTCACAATTCTAAGCAATATTAAGCATCATGAAAAATAATCTTTTTTTTCTTTTTTGCCCTTTTTAATCCACACCCAGAAAAGCTTTTTGCCACGGCAACTTGCCTCATTTCACAGCCCGAGTCATGAGGATAGAAAATAAAGTAGCTGGCCAACTTTTAAGTGGGAATTATCAAACTTCATCAGATTTTTAAACAATGGAGACTTTTACTGATGAGCTTCCAATTCATTTCGTTATTTGAAAATCAAGCAGCCACATAATCTCTAATTAGGGATGGCAACAGGACAGGTTCGGTACGGGTTAGCTAAACCCTACTCCGTTTCTAATAAAAAAATTCCACCCCACATCACGTCCCAAATTTGTGACAGATTGAACATTCTCACCCCGCTCCCGTCGCACTAAAGTTAATCGGGATTCGGGTTTAAATAAGTTTTATCCATATAAAATTTTAAAATAGAAATAAATCTCTAAAAATAAAAACTAATGCAAATTCTACTAACTCTAATACGATATAAAATTGAGAAAGAAAGAGATTACAATTTAATAATAAGAAGTAACATTAGAACGCACCATAATATTTATTTATATACTAAGGATATTTTGTATAATTAAATATAATATGATAATTTAAAAATATCATAATATAATCGGGATAGAGTGACCCAAACTTTACCTCATCCCAAACTTATATTGGATTTTATTTTCTTTCTCATACCCCACTCCTAACCTATTTATTTATACCTCAAACATTTCTTATTAAGGGTGAAGTGAAACAGGATTTGAATTTTTCGGGCCGAATTTTCATTCCTATATGCAATCATATGGAAGTTGGTAGGACCTTAGTCCACTAAATCTTCTGTAGATCCCGTAGAAAAATAACAGAGATTGTGGGATGATGTCTAAGTGTACCCCGAAAAAGATATTTCACGCTATCCAGCATTTGAAAAAAACCAGTGCTAAGGTTGTATTCTACTTTTCCGATACATTTTGTGTTTTATACTTTAATGAGACACTCGTCGTGTAGCATGTTGCACGCGCGTAGGCATTATGAAAATTTTTAAAGAAATATTTTTCTTCTAAACCGTTTAAAATTTTTCAATAAAAAAAGGACTGGCTTGCCCTTTGGGGGCAATTTTAACTGTGTAGGGCCTTCGGGCTTCGGGCAAAAGTGAATTTTACAATCTAGTGCAAACAAGCACCCCATGCCCACATCTGGGCGGTTCACTGGAAGCCACGTGGCCAGTAAAGCAAAAGAATACACACACATATATATATATATACTGGACTCAACAAGGTCCATGCCTCAGCTAACCATGGCAACTGCAAAATTAACAGAGAAAACAAAGTACATAGAAGTTTGAGTGGAAACATCTCCCAAGTCCTTGAATTGCATGTGAGTGTATTTGCTGTCTTTTTCCTTTCAATGGAAAATTTTGTCAAGTAAGCTGAAAATGAACCCATATTCTTTCAGGGTTTCTTCTTGACTCAACCTCAGTTGTTTCTTTTTTTCTTTTTCCCTTTCTCTTCGATCTTCTCAGCTTGTATTCTTAACAATTGAATTAGTACATATAATTCCATGGGGTAGGTGGAATAGTTATGGATTAGGCAACTAGGGTCTATGAACAAGCATCGTCCAATCCAATCAAATAACGAACATAGCTTCACTTACCACTATTGTTATTAGTAAGTGGTAGTTAAATTTGTATTACAGTGGGATGTCAACAGGGAATGAATTAACAAAGTCAGGAATTAGGAAACAGTCTTGTGGGAAGAAAACAACAATTTTTGAAAAGGTGAGGTGGGCAACAAACCACTAAGGTCTATACAAGGAAAAAAAACATATGTCATGTCATGTAATGGCCTTCCACGACCCCTCCCCCCCCCCCCCCCCCCCCCCCCCCCCCCCCCCCCCCCCCCGGGGGTTCTTTTTTAGGTCCCAACACTATTCATTAACTTCACAAAATCTATCCATTAATAAATTGTTAAAGCAAACAATGATTTTATTCATTTATTTATTTTAGATTTGAGAAGTAGTATGAACGATTCCAATCACACAAGAATGTGTCAGTCTAAACAAATAAATAATAAATGATTAGACATGATACTAACCCTTAAAGAGAAAAAGGCCAAAAAATATATATATATTGGTGGGATAATGCATTGGCCATGAAGAATAATTGATGCTACAATCAAGAAAAAGTTCCTTTAGGAATATGATTACAATCAAGAAAAAGTTCCATTAGGAATATGATTGCAATACATTATTTATTGAAGAGATGAGAATGCAATACAAAACTGCCTCGTTAAGCCCACTCAACAAGTATAGTGCTTTCAATCTTCCCCCAAGATCACTCTCAAAAATATCTAACTATGAAAACAATAGCTACACCATTAAAAATTATTGTTGCTCACATCTGGCATGCAGGCCTGCGCAATGTTGGTACACCCAAAGACTAGAGTAACCAATGTTAATGGAAAATCAAACCTTACAAGTTCGTCAAATTAACGAAAATCATTCTGATAATTGAAGATATGCTAAGCTAATCTTGATCCATATTCTATTGATCATGAGAGTTACACTCACTAGGGAGACCTTATCTCTTCCGTCAAACTTATATTCCACTCTCCTCTCTCCACCTAGTGCCACAAATCCATCCTAACCTGTTACAAGGACAGATGTTACAATAATCTTACATACGTGCAAGCTTACTTATTTTGAATGACAGTGAAAGAGAAAGAAAATAGGTAGGAGAGAGAGAGAGAGAGAGAGAGAGAGAGAGAGAGAGAGAGAGAGAGAGAGAGAAGAGGTTTGGGAGAATGTTCTTGTGTGACAGGTTGATATGCAAGGAGTTGTGGGAGGATCTATTTGTGCCACTTGTTACGACAAGAGGAAGACTTTGAAATCTATAGTGACCGTGACAGTCAAAAGCTACGTGATAGAACGCAATAGCGTTTGCTGATGAAAGTTGACAGAATTACATATTGCACGACAACCCCTCATCACACTTGTCATCATTTGATCCCAAGGGCATAAGAACCTATGTATCAATAGGTACATTTGTGCAGTTACTGGGGCTATGATTTGGTTGGTATAGTGCATGAAATGGTACTGCAAATGGGGTGTTAGAATAAACTGCTGAGAGCTATGTGGGTATGAATGCAACATAAAATATAACCAGTAAGCACTCAAAGAGTTGGCACAAAGTGCTTAGTCATTGCTCTTATACCAAGAAACAAAATGCTTTACAAACAAACTTATATATAATATTTCTTATTTGAAATGGATGTTCTAATTGCAGTTTTGACTTAAAGTACTTGCTAATGTTATTTGTTTCAAAATGCATATGCTAAATTTTTTGGTCATATGGTGACATGCCCCCGCTGGTGGTTCGCGTTGGTCAGTGGGCTTGCTCCCCACGTAGTCAATAGGAGTTCGAATTCGGTGAGTTTACATGAAAGTATGGGGAGCTTACTCACAAAAAAAAAAAAAAACTAAAAAGTTTCTATAGGTCCATGTGGCAGTTTCATACCTAGTGCGGGGAGGCTAATCATGTGTTGTGTTAGCAATTAATACAGCACTCTTTAACTCTTGTTGCAGAGACGTAGAATCCCTTCTCTATATATATATGTCACACCACTGTGTCTGGATTGTGGTATTGCTTGGAAGAGAGAGTAAGCTAGGGTGCCCCTGTCCATCCTTCACAGAGAGAGAGAGAGAGAGAGAGAGAGAGATGGGACTATTCCCTATTCAGAATTCGTGGCTTTTTACCTTTGGCATTCTAGGTGAAGTTACAAACCTGACAAACTCTTCGTCTTCCCTTCCTCCAAACTGTTACAATGTGATTGATTGTGCAACAACATTATGTAAAATTTGTATCAATTATCAGGGTTATATCCATTGCCATTCACGGGAAGAGTTTCTTTTAAGTATTGTAACAGCAGATATTAGTGCAGTCATAAATTATAATATCTTATAGATTCTCTCTCTGTCTCTCTCTCTCTCTCTATGAGCATGTTATGTAGTACTATATTTGGACATGCTATTCATAGTAACTGACACTTTCCCCTTAAAAGTATTGTTGCAGGCAATATTGTCTCCTTCATGGTGTATCTTGCTCCAGTGTAAGTTTTCTATAGGACATTTCTTCATTAACGATATGTTGGTTTTCAAAATTTCACGACTTTATTAGTACAAAGTTGATGAAGGACTAAATGAATTTAATTTTAACTACTTTGCAGACCGACCTTTTACAGGGTTATCAGGAAAAAATCAACCGAAGATTTTCAGTCATTTCCATATTTGGCTGCACTCTTTAGTTCTATGCTATGGATATACTATGCATCCCTTAAAAAAAGTTCTTACCTTCTCATCAGCATCAACTTGGTCGGCTGTGTCATAGAGACCATCTATATTGCCCTCTACATTGCTTATGCGCCAAAGAATGCCAGGGTATGCGTAGGAAAAACTTGTTACGCTTTGCTTGAAGGCTGCTTATAATTTCTCATGTAATCTCCTAATTGAAACTTGTATTGGAATGGTGCAGATTTTGACTTTGAAGCTGCTTCTTCTCTTGAACTTTGGGGGATTTTCTCTGATTGTTCTTTTCTCCCACTTCTTAGCACAAGGATCCTCGCGAGTCCAACTACTTGGGTGGATTTGTCTTGCATTTTCTGTGAGTGTATTCATGGCGCCTTTGGGCATTATGGTGAGAATTCACAAAAGATAGAGCTTTCTTATTGCCTAGTCCCCTTCAAAACAAATTTTTTTTTGGAGTTCACTAAAACTTCCCCACTTGACATATGTACACTGTTAATATCATACTTATAAGCACTTTGCATATTAATTTTTTCATGTAACAATGCAGAGACAAGTCATACGCACCAAGAGTGTGGAGTTCATGCCATTTTGGTTGTCATTTTTCCTCACATTGAATGCAATTATGTGGTTCTTTTATGGTTTACTACAGAAGGACTTCTATATTGCGGTAAGTGCTCCCATTAGTTCAGTTTTGTAAGAAAATTAAAAAATTCTTATAGTTACTAATGTCTATTTCTACTTTCTTTTTTTCATTTCTTTTCATTTTTAAAAATTTACAGCTTCCAAACATTCTAGGTTTTGTTTTCGGGGTACTTCAAATGTCTCTTTATCTAATCTTCAAGAACTACATGAAAGTCCCAGAGGAGCAGAAACTACCAACTACTGTTGAGATACATCCGATATGCTCACTGCCAAATTGTGATGTAAACAAAGAGAGTAAAGATCAAAATCTGATTGACAAAAGCAACCACAATGCTAATCAAGTTTAGTTAGTTGACTGAATGAGCAATAGGATTTCCTTAAAGTGGCCTCTCTAAATTTGTAATTATTATGTTCTTGTATTTAGATTTCCTTTATGTCGCAACTTGTATTTATGTGCTGAAATTTTCTCACTTCCCACTAATAGTAGTTTTGTTATCACTGGCTAGGTGTGGTAGTGTTGTATGTATGTATCCCTTAACAGATTTGTTCTAATCGCTTCTAATGGAAAATTATATTATCTTATAAGCAAAGAAAGTATAATGGAGAAAGAAAGAATATTGGTAGAAATTGCAATAAACTAACTCATAACTTTTCCAAAAAAAGAATAAGTCTAACCAAAAAAAAACAAGAAGAATAAATTTGCTAAAGGATTTGAAATAGAAAATGGTTCTGCGACTCATTAATTGATGTCTGGCCTTTTTCTCATGGGAAATTATTACAAAAAAGCCTCTGATATTTGAATTGTGCAAATGGCAAGCGTATATGTTTATGATGAATCAGAAAAATATGAACCTATATAGTTTCATGTCTATAAAACAACAACGGAGAAAGTGTAGTCTACTCTATATATATATACCTGTAAAAAAAATAAGTAGTTGGTATAAAAATTTTCCATCTCCAATTGGCAATCTTCCTTGTCAGTGATGATGATCATTTTGAAATTATGTTTATGTTGTGGTAAGGTGTGGCAAGTTTACTCATATAAAGGAAGAACATAATTAACTCTTCTGGGGCCTCTTAGGTGAGAAGAGCTAGGCACTTGAAAATGTATATCAATTCATGCCTAATGGCATCTGCAAACATAGAGACCTATTGGTAATTACCTAGATTTTCAGTGGAGAAAATGTAAGAGAAATTCGATAAGGAGGAAAAAGAAAAAGAAAAACACCCAGTGGCGGAGCTACGCTTGTAGCTAGGGGTGCCACCTTTTGTGCAATAACCCTATATATATAGTAAATATATATAGTGTTTTAGCAAAATTCTAATGTATTGACACCCTCAATTTTTGTATAATCTTCCTTTATGTAATATGTATATATAATTTCAAAAAAGAATCTATTAGACTAGGATCCCCATAGTTTAAAACTAAAGCCCTAACCTAATATAACATTAAAATTTTTGTTTAGTGGACTGTAAGTGGGATTTTTAGAAAGACCTAATTCAATGAGTGAACCAAGTTGACGAGCACGAACTATTTGCAAGAAAAAAAGACAATGAAAATGCATCGACCCTCTTTGGGCCGAAGGCACTCCGATGATTAAGTTAGCATGTTTAATCACAATGAATCGAATAAAGTTTTGAGAGTTAGAACTCAATCGAACATACATTGCCCCTTTAGAGCATGATGTATTTATAGATTTTGGAATGTGATCTTCCCTTTGGGAAGTTGGAATCAACCTTCTCCTAGGAGTCTCCCTTTTTGGGTTGGTGTAATGTGTTGGACTTGTCTTTTATTTGTCCTAGTCAAGGTCAGCTTAGGATTTTGCGTCTACTGGACCTGTCATATTGGGCTCAATTCACCCTGTCGGGCCTATCCACTCAAGATCGGATTTGGCTTATTTATTGTCTGGGCTTTTTGTGTTATTTTGGCCCATAATTGCCCCCCCCAACCCTTGTGCCCCATTTGGCCGAGCTCGGGGGACATGGGCTGTATTTGCGCATCCCTTCACTTACGATCATGCGTTATTATCTGATGCCTCTTCGTAGTTTGTGCTCCGCGTGGCGCTTCCCAATTTGCTCTGCTAACAAAAGGCATATTTTCATTAAATACTGAGGTGAGATTTCAGTTCAGAAGTAATGATGTGGCCGTTCTTAGGGTTTTGAAATAACGACAGCTTTTCTATAAGAATCTACCTCGCAATAGGACTACTTCACCTTGCTTCGAAGGGAAAACTGTTGAGAGAGTGCCGACCTAACTTTTGTAAGTGTTCAAGGCCCTATTCAATTCTTTTCTTTGTGTTTCTATAGTACTGAACAAGTAGCAATGGCTGCGCGACTTAGGAATATGCTTAGTACCCCAGGGGCTATCGCTACTTTTAAAGCGAGGTACCAATTCCCACTGGGGGTTCATATTAAGTAGATCAGCTGTGACAATTTCTGTATGTATGAGTCAGAAAGAGGAATGCCCTTTCCTTATATAATCACAGCTGACGGACGTGTCAGGTTCCCTCTCCACCCATTTCTGCTTCAATTTCTTCATTATTACTCTCTGTGCCTAGCCCAATTAGCATCAACGTCTTTAGGATAATGATGGATATAATGGAACTAAATCGTGTTTTTGGGGTGGAAATAGGTATCCACGAGTTCGCGTATTACTACACTCCCATGAAAGTCAGCAACGGCTATAGAAAATTATATTTTCGTTCTAAATAGAAGAACAGGGAGATCATCCATGTCCTTCCTGATGTGAGAAAGGGAATGGATGATGTCATGGTGTGGATCTCGAGCCCTTGGAAATATGGGGATGTCCCTAAGGCTGAGGGACCCACCTAGCACTGCCCTCGGAAGCCCGACGACCCAAGTCCACACTTAGAATGCCTCGATCTTTTTTCTTTTCTCATATTTTATGCCGATCTTATATTTTGCCTTTTCCTTGCTCCCAAACGAACATACCAAGCCCAGAAAATGGTACGAGCATCTCGGCGTTAACTTATAGTTGCTAGAAAGAGTTTAGACTTACAAAGGTGTAGGTCCACAGCGCGGAGTTAGCAGAGTTGCCCATATCCTTCTACGGTATCCAATACGGTACCAATCATTCTCGGTAACCGCAAGTATCCCGAATAACGTCATCGCAACATTAAAGGTACGAGGGAGGTCGGCGATTTTGAGAACATTCCCGAGGGTATTGCTATCCCATATATCCATAATTTTAGCCAACTGACTGTTACTATTGAACCCACTGCGGTAGAAGAAAGAACTGTTGTTGAAGTTACCGAGTCACCATCTTTATCTGGCCGAGCTTCGCCACTGATTTCTCCACTTAAAATTCTAGACGAGTCCAGTTCAAGCTCTTCTTCACTAACCACATCATCTTTGACTTTGACTCTGGAAGCAGTTCCTAATCATCGCGTTCACAGATTCATATAACAAGTCTCTTCTAGTTCTAAGACAGAGTCTGAGCTAAGCGATATGCAAACACGAAGCTTGGCGATTACTGGGAAGAAAAAGGCGCAACGTGCGCAAGGGTCCTCTGCCGGGGAAAACGTGACTTAATTGACTGTGCCTCCACTGTTGGCCACCTCCGATGCAGAAGCTGGAACTAGTGTGTCACCCACAAAAAGGTCAACATCTAAGAGGCCAGCGAAGGGGAATGCACTAGGGAGCTTAGTGAGCCAGGTCAGTATCTCTTGAGCCTGAGGCTAGACTAGTATCGAAGATCATAATTCAACCGGTGGCTGGGACACGCCTGATAACCACCCTTGATTCTGGCCTGACTGACCTTTCTGTGACAATAAGGGTGGTTGAAGGAGCCATCTTGCCCTGTGACAGGGAGATGCTGGGGCTAGCAATCAATTAGAAGATCTTTATGGGAGCGGTACAACATAATATGTCGGTGAGTGCGCCTGATGATTTTGTTTGCTCTTGCCCCATTTGGTTTTTCATATCTGATACTATGTTTTTATACTTAAAGGTTGCTTTCTAGGCTTACAATGCCATGTCCTGCTTTGCGGCTATGGACAAGGAGATAAAAAAAAAAACACAGCGCTCTGAAGTTGGAGGCTCGTGCTGATAAAAAAGTTATACTTGATGTAAAGGCCAAGCTAACGAAGAGCAAGGAGGCCATGGTTGCTACTTTAGCTGAGCTGGCGCAAAGGAATAAGGAGTTGAGCATGGTTAAAGAAGAAATTGCAAAGATGAAGGACGAGCTCCTATCAGTAAAGTAGGCAAGCTTCAAGGCTGGTTTTGAAAAAGTTAGAGATGACTACACGCAGCAGATCCTTAGGATGACAAATTCAATCTTCAAGGATGGCTAAGTGGCTGCTCTCTATGCAATGAAGGTCCCGTTAGCAAATTTTTTTATGGAAAAACATTCCTTGGCTGCTCCTTGATGAGGGCATTCCAGAAGACACTAAGATTAATCCTTATGAGTCTGGGTTAGCCAAAGGCACAGAAGTTGCTAATACTACTAGAGCTGTTGGTATTGGCAACACTGAAGTTGCTAATGCCACTAGGGTTACTGGCTCCAATACTGCTCCTTTGGCTTCAGAAGTTGTTGAAGTTGTAGGTGCTGCTCCGCAGATTGTTGAGATAGTTGATAGTGAGACTGAAGTGACTCATGCCGATCTAGCTCTATAATCTTAGGGTGTTTCTTCTTTGTAATGTTTTTTGGCAACACTTTGTAATTTTTTTTTTAGTAACTTCATTATATAAATGCTTTTTTGAATTATGAATGGAAACTTTTTTCTGTTTCATAACTTACTGATTTTTATGCGTGAATATTTCTATATATGCCGTGATTAATTATAAATTACTTAAGATCTACTGTTCTTAGGCCGACCTGTTCAATTTATGTAAATTCAAGGCTTTATCTTGTCATTCATTGACCTGTCCAATCTTAGGCAGGACTAAATTTTTAACCCTGGTTTTTATTTTGGCCTTCTTTGGCCAACTTGCCCAATTTGGACAGGACCAAGTTTTAATACTTGGTATTTATCGTAGCCTTCGTTGGTCAACTTGCCTAACTTGGAAAAGACTAAGTTTTTACACTTGATTTTTATCTTGTTCTTCGTTGGCCTACCTGCCCAACTTGGACATGACCAAGTTTTTACACTTGGTTTTTTGTTTTGCTTTTCTTGGTTATTCTTTCTTAGCATGGCTTCAAATATCTTTGATCATCAGAGTCGCTGGACAATCATTAATTCATTGAACATGCATAACTTGTACGAATAAAGGAAAACATCAAAGTCGAATTTCTACTAATGGAATTTTCTAAGATTGTTCACATTCCATGGTCGGGGTAGCTGGCGCCTTTCTTCAACAGTCTCTAGTCGGTATACCCCCACGCCGACTTGGGATGAAACTCTATATGAACCCTGCTTGTTTGGGCTAAGATTTCCATCTGCTGGATTTTTGGTTGCCCCCAATGCCTTTCTGAACACTAGGTCTTCGGGTAAAAAAGCTCTTAGCTGAACCTGCTTATTGTAGGATCGATTATGATGTTGACAATAACCTGTGAGTTTGAGTAGGGCCACTTCCCTCTTTTCTTAAATAAGGTCCAGGTTTTTGGCCAAGGTCTAATCATTAAGCCTGGTCTTGAATGCTGCCAATTTGATTGTAGGGAGTCCAACCTCCAAGGGTATGACTGCTTCAACCTCATATAATATTGAGAAGGGGCTTTCACTAGTAGATCTCCTTAGAGTGATTTTATAAGACCATAGGACACTGGGCAGCTCTTCCACCCACCTCCCTTTAGCTTTCTCCAGCCTCTTCTCGATTTCGTTTAGCATTATTTTGTTTGATATTTTGGCTTGTCCGTTATACTGTGGATAGGCTGGTGTTGAATAATAATTTGTGATCCCGAGTTCGTCACAAAATCTCCTAAACATATTCTGCTGAACTGGGTGCCGTTATCCAAGACCAGTGCACGTGGTATGCCAAACCTTGTAATTATGGTCCTCCAAGCAAATATTTTCACATATATCTCCTTGATTATTGATAAGGGCTCTACTTCCACCCACTTGGTGAAGTAGTCTGTTATGACGATGAGGAACCTCTTGTTTTTGGGAGCTCGGGGTAGGGGTCCGACTATGTCCAGTCCCCATTAGGCGAATGGCTAGGGACTGGTAATAGTTGTGAGGCCTCAGCTAGTTGGTGAATTAATGGTGAGAATTTTTGGCACTTCTCACACTTCAGTACATACTAAGCTGCATCCTTCTGCATATAAGGCCACTAATAGCCCTGTGAGAATGCTTGATGGGCGAGTGACCTTTTGCCGACATAGCTTCCATAGATTCCTTCATGAATTTCGAACAAAATACCCTGCACTTTGTTTGGATAAACGCAATGTAAATAGGGGCCTGTGAAAGATATTCTATATAGCTCATTGTTAGGTGACAACCAGTACTTTAAGAACTTATGCTTTATTCTTTTGGCTTTATTCTTATCCTTGGGCAATTAATCTCTGTCGAGGTAGGCAATGATTGGATCAATCCAAGAAGGTGCTAGCTTTTCTATGGCTAGTGCTTGCTCTTCTTCTTCAAAGATGCTCGAGCTAGCCAAAGTCTTAATATGGATTGTTCTTTTTGAGCCCGACTTCAATGCTACTGCGAGTGTTGCCAAGGCATCAACGTGTGCGTTACTGTCGCGACCGATCTAATATAGCTTGTACTTGCTGAATTTCTTCAGTAATTCTTATGCCTTTGCCAAGTACTGAGCTATCCTGTCGTTCTTTGTTGTGTATTTTCTAGTGATCTAGTTTACAACCAACTATAAGTTTGAATAAATGCTTATCTTAGTAATGTCTAGCTCTATCACTCAGCGCAGTCCGGTGAGCAAAGCCTCGTATTTTGACTCGTTATTTAAGGCAGTGAACTTTAGTTTGATAGCCTGTTCAATTGTCATACCACCCGGTGTAATTAGGACTATGCCTAATCCTGCCCCTCTGTCGTTGAATGCTTCATCCATGAAGAGCTTCCAATGGTCAATAGCTTCCCAGAGCTCTATAGTGGGATCGTTTTCTAGTAACTCAGAATTGTGTGTTAGATTAGCTTCCTGTGGTAGTTCAATAGAAAATTCAGTAATAAAATCAATAAGTACCTTACCTTTTATCGCTGATCTAGGTTGGTACTTAATGTCGAATTCACCTAATTCCATCTCCCACTTTGCTATTATCAGAGAAATCTGCTCTTCGAAGGAATGGTTTTAGCTAGTGATCCGTGAGGACGATGATAATATGGGCTCTGAAGTAATGCACCAGCTCGCGTGATGCCATCACTAGTGCGAGAGCCAGCTTTTCCAGATATAGATATCTTGTTTCTGCTCCTAGGAGAGTCTTACTAACATAGTAAACTAGCCTCTGTTGTCTATCTTGTTGCCCAAGTAAGACGACGCTAACAACATGCTTTGAGACAGCTAGGTATAAGTAGAGTGTAGCCCAAATGGCAACCTAAGATGGGGGGTGAATTGAGTTTCTCGAAAATTAACAGTAATTAAGATTAATTAAAATTAATCTAATCAATATAACAGTGATCAATCTATATAAAATACAATGTAATCAGAAGATGAATGAAAAATAGAACAATAGAAAGCACACCAAGAATTACCGAGGTTCAACCACAATTGGTGGTTTACGTCCTCACTCCAAGATCCCCTTGAAGTCTTCCTCCATTATGCAATCTTCAATTACAAAATGGATGCTGATTGACCAAGTGCTCAGCTCACTATTACACAAAAACTTCTTCTCAAGTTCTTCCAACCACTAAGTAGTTTTATCCAAGATCCACTCAAACTTACAAGAGTTTTTCTTCCACAAGATAACTCTCAAACTCTTCTTACTTACAAGTGTATAAAGATATACAAACGAATTACAAACTCTCTATCAAGAGTGGATAGAACAATAAAAGCTCACACTATGAAGACAAGAAGAATGTTTAGATTTTTCAGTTTGATCAGTCAGTAATACTTGATTTTCTTGTATCTCTTCTATATAAATGCAGTTGGAAGCTTGTATATAAACCCCTGTATTGATTTCATCCATTGGAGGTTGTTGGGGCTCATTTAATGCAAGTCCAGTCTGTTATAATGTTAGAAAAACTAGTCGTTATCTCTAAGGTGTTGACACTTGGTTCCATGTGTCGATGCATCTAGTCTGTATTTTCTAAATATTATCCACTGTCTCTATGTGTCGACACATCAACTCCATGTGTTGACATTTGATCATTTTGTCTTTAGATTCTTAGCTTCTGTATTCATGTGTTGACTCTTTATTTTCATGTGTCGACACATTGCTCAAAAATCTTGCTTCTGTCTTCTCATGATCAAGTTCAGCTTCAGCACAACTATACAATCTTCAAGGAGTCTTTTCTTTGGGGTTTGATAATCAATCAAAGTCTTCAATACATCAAGATTGTCCTCTATTCAATTTGGATTGAATTCTTCATTTGATAATCATCTTTTCTTAATTTCAACACTGTCAAAGCTTTACTCTATCAATGCTGAGCTCTTATTCTCTGTTGCCGAGCTTTCTTTTTCATTGCCGAGCTCTTTTTTTCATTGTCAAGCTTAAAGATGCCTCATTACCGATCTCTTCTCTTTGCTACCAAATCTTCTTTCTTTGTTAGGATCATTTCAATGAAACTTCTATAAGCTTGATGAAATCTATTTTTGAACATTTTCATTTCCTCTAAGTACATATCATCTTCATTGAGTCTTTATATCCCAGATAAAATCTTCACTTAGATTCTTTGTAGAGATTATGTAATTTCGACGAATTTTCTTCTCGAATATATTCAATTTCTTCTCAATCAAATCATCTTCAACTGATTTTTGCACACTTTGATGAAGTCTTTATTTGAACACCTTCAATCTTTTTGAGTGCAAGTCAACTTCATTAAGTCTATGCATACTTGGTGAATTCTTTATTTGAACATCTTCAATCTCTTCAAATGCAAATCATTTGTTTAAAGTTGGATTAGGTGTCAATGTTATGTTTTGGTACATTGCATGACTCTTGGAGTGCATTGCTTGATCCTAAACTGTTGTGCATCCACTTTGACATGTATTAGACTTTAAGTTGGACTTTAAGTCTAAATTATAAACTTTATTAATCTGCACACTAAGTAAATACATTAGTTAAATAACACAAAGTTTAGTTATCATCAAAATCAACATAAGGATCAACATTGAGTCAACATAGAGTTCTCCATCTTTAACTAGGGTGGAAAGGAGTGGTGGTTGGGCCAAATAGCTCTTTAAACTGGCGAGGGCTTGATCACAGTCCAATCCCTAGTTAAACCACTCTTGTTTTTTCAAGAGTTGGAAAAATGGTCGGCACTTATCTGAAGATCGGCTGATGAACCTGTTAAGAGTCGCTGCCATCCTAGTCAACTTCTCGACTTCTTTAATGTTTTTTGGGGCCTGGATGTTCTAGATTACACTGATTTATTGTAGGTCTACTTCAATTCCTTGATGCGTAACCAAGAATTTCAAGAACTTGCCCGGGCTTACCCTGAATACACACTTGGAGGTGTTTGTTAACACCCCATTTTGGCCACTCAGCGATCTCCGACCCAACCAAAAGCACATCCAAACCAACACAAACATACTCAAGTCCAAACCAGCTTCCCAGATCTAATCTAGCCTGTCAACTACCTCATGAGCCCGCTTGGCCCAGTAGAGGCAAAATGACCAAAATGCCCTTGTTGCATTAGTCAGTCCAATCCAGACTGGCACATCTTCTAGAAGACGATAAGTCCATTCAAATTCAAAGTCAAATCCAATTGTCCCATCATTTGAGAAAGTTGATCCCTCATTGACGGTAAGACCATTCAATCCAACATGACACGATCACCGAGAAGGCTTATTCTTCGGATCGGTAAAGCCTCTTTTACACTCATCTCCGAAAAGTACCTCGGTCCTCTAGATGGAAGAGCGGTTCACTTCTGGCGCCTGCTAGCCTACTAATGAAGAATGTCTGCTAATCTGGCATGTTCCTTGAGAAAGCACAAAACCCTTAAGAATGGAAGACCGTCCAAGCCCGACACGCTCTTTGAGAAAGCATAAATCCCTCAAGAACGAAAGACTGTCCCAGTTCGGCACGACCTTCGAGAAAGTTTATCCCTCAATGTGGTAAGACCCTTTCAAGCTTGTCCACCGAGAAAGTACCAATTCTTCGGACAGAAGTCCAGACTAAATCTAGATCGATCAACACCAACGCTTGCTAGCCCGTCGTGGTGAAAAATGACCATTTTGCCCCCAACAAGCCCGACACATTCCTCAAGAAAGTACAAAGTCCTTAAAATGGTAAGACCACCTTCCAGAGCTATCCCTAGACGGTCCGGCATGTCTAGTGCTATCTAATCAACCCCGGTCCTTTCCCGGAGGTTTCCCAGTCAAAATGGTCATTTTACCCCACGGCATCCAAATGCCCTAGGAAACCACACTCGCTTTAGGTATCAAATCGGCAATACCCCAGTCAACTCTGGTCAACTCGATCAACCCCGGTCAATCTTGGTCAACCTTAGAACTTTGGGATAAGGTGACCGCCATTTGGTCACTCTTTTTAACCATACCGGCTTTAGGAATCAAACCGGCAACCTCCAGGACACTTTCTAGAGTATTCCTTTATATTTCTAGTCAGGCCCCACCGTCTGACACCTTCCCTTTTTAAACCAGAACCTCCTTGCTCTACTTTGAGTAAAGCATGACTTTTCTTTAGCCGTGCGCCACTAATAGTGGTGCATAACCCCCCAGAATCAGTTACGAATCGACCAACCCCATATCCAGCCTTTTTTCAAGCCAAAATTAAATGACCCTGTGCCACTCATAGTGGCGCACATCTAAACTCAAAGCATGCGCCACTCAATCCCCTATTTTTTGCACTATAAATACAAACCTCCTCCCTCTCTGTTTTAGGTCGAAAAAATTCTACAAAAACTCTCCGCCTCTATTCCAAATAGCTCCTGGAGCCCTCTCTTTCCCTCGAAGTCCCGCCGACCGAGTCCGAGTCTGAACTCCTGAAGTCATAGCTTCCAAGCTCCATCGAAGGTCCGCCTCGCTGCCCGAAAGCTCCCGAAACCTTTCCAAGTCAAGGTCCGAGCCTCCATCAAAGAAAGAAGTAAAGAGATAAGGTAATCCCCATTTTACTTTTTCGTATTTTCCTACTTTCTCTTCTCCCTCTGAACCCACTTAGGTTCTTCTCTTTTTTAATCCCCTATTCCTAAACCTCACTTTCTTGCATGCTTAAAAATAAGAGAATGTTAAGTCCATGTCGAGAGTAAACAAGCGGAGATTACCGATCGGGACTCTCTTCTTAACCCTCACTTCCTTCATGACATGGCCTTAGGGCCCTCTTGCAATGTGGTGATACCTAACCTTGTCTGATTCATGCCATTACTATTGTCAAATTGCATTTGCATTTATGTTATTCCTATACCCTTTAAAACTATTTTCTAAAGTAGTTTTCTTAAAATCACAATTCTAGACAGATCCTAACCCATTATGGTTAGGGTTTTCCTAGAAAAGTGTGACATTTTAAATGGCTTCCATTAGCCTACATTTGCTTCTTTTCAAAAATCCGGTCGCGAAATGATCCTAATCTTTCATGACTAGGGTTGTTTCAAGAAGTGTGTGACATTCAAAATGACCTGAAAGGTCTACGTTTTTTGTTTCATGCCTTTATTACTTTTCAAAGCCACAAGTCTAAAGCGATTCTAGCCTTTCAATGGCTAGAATGGCTTTGTGAAAGGCTAGAATTGCTTTAGGTAAAGTGCGATATTTATTTGGATGTCTAAAATCCAAGTTAGGGTTTCGGGCCCTAAAACATGTTTTCAAAAGACTCGGTTTTCGAACCATTTCTAAAACTCATATTTGTTAAACCCTAGAAGTCCAATCCTAGAAAAATCTCATTTTTTGCCAACTTGGAAACCTTCTATTTTTAAGCCAAAATCCTACCATTTTCAAATCCTCAAAATCCTCAATTTCCAAATCGATCAAAACTTCCCTTTTCCAAGCTTTCCTTTTCAATCAAATCAAAACCTTTCATTTCAAATTCCTCAAATCGCCCCTTTTTCAAAATCTTCCGGATTTAAACTTAATTTAACTCCTTACATTTTGAAAACAATCAAAACTTGCCTTTTTCAAAATTAAATCTTTTCAAATCTCAATCTTCTTGAAAAGGAAATATTTCAAAATCAAATCTCAATCTTCTTGAAAAGGAAACATTTTAAAATCAAATCAAATCTTCCTGAAAAGGAAACATTTCAAAAATCAAATCTTCCTAAAAAGAAAACATTTTCAAAGCCCAATCTTTTCAAATCAACTCAAATCAAATCAAATCAAATCTCAATCTTCCTGAAAAAGAAACATTTCAAAATCAAATCAAATCAAATCTTCCTGAAAAAGAAACATTTTCAATTCAAATCTTCCTAAGAAGGAAACATTTCAAAAGTCCAATCTTCCTGAAAAGGAAATACTTTCAAACTCAAACTTCCCTGAAAAGGAAACTTTCTAAAAATAGAAACTTTATGGAAATAGGAACCCATTTCAAAATTCCAACTCTTTCAGACTCTTGTCTGAATTACGACTGACCTGATCCTCTTTATGGAGGTATGTAGGCAACCCTTCGTACGGTGCGATCACAACCTTTTCAAATTCTCAATTTCATTTTTCAAACTTTATTCCTTCTATCAAACTTTTTTTCAACTTTGTTTTCAAAAATTTTCTAAGTGGATAGCATTAAACATAGGTAACCGATGAGTCATAGTTAGGTGAGTAAAAGGTGATTGGACATATAACTACCGCAAAAGCGGGGTAGGGTGATAGTCTTACTACATCTTCCCTACACGTAATCAACCCTCGAACTTAAGAATTTCTGTTTCAAAGACCAAAACCGAAGTCAATTTTCAAAAGGGCTTTTCAACATTTTTAGGGTGTTCAAGCAACCCTACCTTTTAAAACCCTCTCATGAGGAAGTTTTTCAAAAACAAAATCTTTTTCAAAACCTAAGTTTAACTCTCGGGTTTTACTTAGTGTAGATGACCTAGCACATCTTTAAACATGTTAGGCGGCGACTCCAAAAACCTTTTCAAAAAGCCCTAATTAATTTCATTTCAAAAATTCAAGCCCCGTTGCATTCGTCCTTTTAGGAGTTCTAACAAGAGAGCATCGTACCAAATTCCCACCCCCGGGCTAAGAAAAAGGGAGGAGGGCCCGGCGTCCGAAAACACTGTCGCACCTCATTTTGTATTTCTTCAAGATGTCAAAGTGGAGCTTGCCAACCGTGCTTTTGACCACAATATCTTCAATATAAACTTCTATCGTGCTACCGATGTGCTTTTTAAACATTTTCATAACCAATCTTTGGTAGGTGGTACCTACGTTCTTTAGTCCAAATTGCATTACTCTATAGTAAAAAATACCACTCAGGGTGATAAATGTGGTTTTTTCTTGATCATTGTTGTGGAGTGGTATCTGGTGGTACCCCCGATAGGCATCCAGGAAGCTCATCCTTTCATACCCAGTAGTTGCATTTACAAGCTGGTTAATCTTTGGAAAGGAAAAGAGTCCTTGGGGCATTCGCTACTTAGGTCGGTGAAGTCTACACATACCCTCCATTTGTTGTTCTTCTTCTTTACCACCACTTTATTATATAGCTCGTGTAGGTAGAAGACTTCCCTAATTGCCCCCGCTTCAAGGAGCCTTTCTACTTCCTCGATTACTACATCCACATGCTGTATAACTGCTCTCCTTCTTTTCTGAACCATAAGTCGGCACTGTGGGTCAACATTGAGTCTATGGTAGGCTACCTTCAGATCAATTCCCGGCATATCTTAAAGAGTCCAAGTAAAGATTTCAATGTAACGCATCAGCACTTCAATCAGTAATTTTTTTTAGATAAGGATGTGCCGATCGCAAAGTACTTTTCTTTGTCATGCCGGTCTATTTCTACTCTCTTCAGATCTTCCACGGCCTTCTTTTCTGGGTGCTTTCCTGATATCGTCAATAATGAGTGTGTCTTTATGGAGCTCTATCATTTGGACCTTGCCATCAGAAAACACTGGTTGACTGCCACTTTGTCATACTCTCAACCCATTTAGACACCAATTATGTCACATTAGGCGAGACGTGATAGTATAAGACACCGTACCTGAGAATGACACCTTACCACACAAGCAAAATAAATAAAAAAAAACACAGTGGAATAAATACCCTCTTTTATACAAACATGAACCAACCATGTCTACATATAAAGTATATGAGAGTAAACAATACCGTAACCTTAAACATAACAATCTCACATAAAGGTACATAACAAACCTATAAACTATTGCTAACATACAACAAAATACAACTATGACAATAAACTGAAAACAACAACAAGAGCTTTCCAAGCCCTGAGTCACGACCTCTAACACCGACGTGAATGCCATCGCGACTCAGACCAAGACTACAATGAACCAACCAACATCTTCACGTTACCTGTCAAAACAGTCTGTATGAATGTGAGCTAAATGTTAACATGCTCATAATAGATAATTAACCTCATAAAAATACAACATGCCACCCTCCCATTGGTCTAACTTTTGCACTCTTAATTACATATATGATGGTTAATGAAGTATGATAAATTACACACACATGCACCCACGTAATTTTACATATTACCTAACCATGTAATAAATATAATTAATTACTGATAAGATTAAAAGATTGGGGTCTCACACACTTGGTCTTCTTAGATTTTTCTTATTTCTTATGAGGTTGGAAAGCGAATCAGCTAGTGGTATGTGGATGGTATGGCTTTCATGAGGTGCAACCATGTCCAACCCATGATTGTATTATAAGGAGAATGTATGTCAACAAGTAAGAACTCCGTTTGAAAGGTAATTCCTCCTACTACAGGTATTATCACTTTTCCCAATGGCTAGACCGGGTTCGAATTGAAGCCGATCAAAGGGTTGAGAGAAGGCTGTAAGTCGGAATCCTTTAGCTCTAATTTCTTGAAAAGGCTGTAGTATATAACTTCAGACGAGCTCCCTTGATCGATCAAAATTCTCTCAACGTCACAATCCCCCAATCGCAATGTCACCACCAATGTGTCATTATAAGGTGTCTGAACTCCCGCTAGATCATCATCTGTAAAGGTTATAGCCACAGGGTTGTTGCCGAGTTTGACCTTCTTGGCTAAGGACTTGATTTGCATTACTTCCCTTAGGCGTGTTACTTTTTAAATCTTAGCTCGATACTTGTGCGGCTCTACCTCTACCGATCCCATTGATCCATGTAGTATCGCAATTACCCGGGGTGGCTCTGCCTGGGCCTTCTTCTGTGCGGCACCATCTTGCTTGCTCTACTCTGCTTCCTATTTAGTCTTCTCTCAGTCGATATACTAGTCAAGATGGCTTGCTTTTGCCAGGTCTTCCAAGTGATTTTTAAGGTACCTGCAATTCTCCGTTTGGTGCCCCTTTTTCTTATAGTAGGAGCAAAACTTTCTTTAGTCCCATGCTGCGGGGTCTCTGTCCAACTTCAGTGGCCACTTAAAAAAAGGCTTGTCACGAATCTCGGGCAGACTTTTATAGATCAGGTCCTCAAAGACTGTGTTAACACCTTCAATCATTTTTCTTCCTCAATTATTATTTTTTTCACGTCGGGGCTTTTTTACTTTCCCTTTTGTCTTTCTTATCTGATTTCTCTCTAACCTTTTCCTGGATCGGTTGTGTAATATCTTCTTCAACTCTGGCATATTGTTCAATTCTTAACATCAGGTCCTATACCCTAGTAGCTAGTTTCTTCATTAGGGATTGCCTCAGTCGGTGCTCCGTGGGAAGACCGAACTTGAATTGTGTAATAGCTAACCACTCGTTGCACTCCTCAATTTTGTTGTAGGCCTCCCAGTAGCGTCTTGTATATGCTCGCAAGCCTTCCTCATCTTTCTTCTACAAGGTCAACAAGTAGTCTACCTCCTTAGGCTGCTTGCTATTTGTGATAAAGCGCGCGGTGAATAACTCGGCGAGTTATCTCCAACTTCCTATTGATCTGGATGGCAACTTGTCGAACCATCATAAAGCTACTTCTCCCAAACTTGATGGAAAAACTCGACACATTAAGAATCATCTCCACTCTAAAGCACCATGATCTGTTTGTAGTGCCGGACATGATTAATGGGATCTAACTTCCCATCATAGGATGTAAACTTCAGTGGTGTAAACTTTATTGGAGGTCGACTGGCCTCAATCTCTTTCGTAAAAGGTGTGGACGCGATCTGATTAAAGGCTCTTTTAGCTATATTATGGGTTGTTTGTCCCTTACGGTGCTTGTCCCTGTTGTTTAGCTACTTATTTAAGCATCGGTCCTAGTCTTGTTATTCTGGATCGGCTCTTGCCGGATCTCTTATTGGTGTTTGATTTCTCCCACGTTACCGATCCTCCTGTCTACCCTTGTAGTGTCCAGTATTAGAGGTGTGGCTCACGGTCAAACGTGCAATAAAGGGACTTGTGTTTCTTGAATTAATCCTCCTTCTCCCGCGCCGATCTGGATATCTATTAGGAACTCGTCCATCTCTTTTAGCAATCGCCTCCCTCATAGCTTCAACATGTGACTTGAGGTGGGCAATCTCTTCATCCCATTACCGGAGTTCCTGCTCGACTACTCGGGGTAATAAATTACTAGACAGATGTCCATTGGAGGGCAAAGGGTTTAAGCTCCTGCGATAGCTTCTTCAACGATTCAAATTTTTGACATATTGTGGAGCCCTCCGTAGTTCCTTTTGTCTTCCTTGACGATTACAACCAAGGACTCGTATATTCGATTTAATCAGACGACCTAATGGAGTTCGGGTTGAATCATCGTGATGACTTAACAGGTAAGTGTCGTCAAGACTACAAATATCATGACTATCTTCAATCTCCTTGTTGATGGGTTCGACTCCTCCTGTGAGAAAGCTGGTACTTACCATTGTGTAGACCTTTCCACAGACGGTGCTAATTGTAAGCGAAATTTTTAGAAAGGCTTGATTTAATGTGCAAACCAAGTTGACGAGTACAAACTATCTGCAAGAGAAGAAGACAATGAGAATGCGCCGATCCTCTTTGGGCCGAAGGTACTCCGATGATTAAGTTAGTAAACTTAATCACAATGAATCGAATAAAATATTAAAAGCAAGAACTCAAGTGAACGTACCTTACCCCTTTAGTGCATGGGGTATTTATAGGTTTTGGAATGCCATGTTCCCTTTGGGAGTTGGAATCAACCTCCTCTTAGAAGTCTTCCTTTTTGGGTTAGTGTAATGTGTTGCACTTATCTTTTATTCGTTCTTGTCCAAGTCGGCTTAGGATTCTGCGCTTATTGGACTTGTCTAATTGGGTTCAGTTCACCCTACCGAGCCTATCCACTCAAGATCAGGCTTGGCTTGTTTATTGTTTTGGCTTTTGTGTTATTTTGGTCCACGTGGACTATGAGACTTATTCATTTTTTCTCTTGTACATCTAAATTCATAACCCATCACAGCCTATTTGGAACTTGGGGGAGGGAAGGGAAAGGAGAGGAAAGAGACAATGAGGGAAATGTAGTTTCCTTTCCCTGTTTGGTTTTGTAAAGAAAATAGAAGGAAAGTGGAGGGAAAGAAGAGAGAGAAAGAGAGAGATTGATTTAAAATGTTCCCTCTATTCTTCCTTCCCTTTCCTTCCTTTTCCCTTTCCTTCCCCTCCTAAGTAGAATCAAACAGGAAAAGGGAAGTTAATAGTGGTTTTCCGTTCCTTTTTCCAAGTTCCAAACAGGTTGTTAAATTCAAAAGATTATGGGTTTCTAATGAGCACCATCTAAAACTTTAAAAAATCAATAGTTTGTGGGCTTTTAATATATATCCATCCAACAAGTAGGCTTACGTATCAAATACACAAATAAAAAACAAAACAATAAATAAAACCATATTTTCCTGAGACTGAATAGAACTTAATTTTATTTTTCATGTAAACTTTTTTTTATTACTTCAATTTAGAAATATGTGCAAATAATATTTAAAATATAATCATTGTATGACATGAAGCTACATAGTTCATGTGAGCCGTACATGAGTTTGGAAGAATAGTCAACTGGATACCTAAATATCTTGTAGCAAAACAAATTTTTTTTGGCACTTCTGAAACAAATTTCTAACTCTGCCCCTGAAAACATCTAAGATTTTTTTTGAGTTGTTGTGTAGCCTATTTTCTCAAGCAAAATTGCAATGATGGGAAATACCTTATGATATGTGAATTGTTTATATTTCTTCTAGTAAAAAAAGTGACAAATGCTTACAAATATGTTCGAGAAATATACACAATTGTACACCTAATCTGCAAATCTCTGACAGCAAATAGTGGTTTTAATTTAGAATAACCTCCAATAAGGGTGAACTACTCCAATGCTCCACTTAGCTCGGGGGATATAGGCTATAGCTCAGTCAGTTGGTATAAAGTGCCTCCAAATATCATACTACATATAATAAGTGGCAATAACACTTTCGTCATTTTGAACGATCTTGTCCCTCCCTTTCGCTCTTCTTGAGATGATCTTGCCCCCGTTCTTTTGCGAATTTCCACTGTCTTGCTGGCTCGCTTGGTATGCACAGTGTAATTCTACTATTGCCATTGCTTTATTTTATTATTCCATTACTGCATTGTCGTCTTATTGTTGTATTCGACCGTCCCATCTAACCTAACATAGCCTGTTAGGCGAGAGTTAAAAATCATACATATATATATATATATATATGTTTTTGTGCTGATCGACAGGACAACTTCAATAAGTTTATATTTATAAAATGTCTGATATAACCCTCATTTTCATTTGTTCCTCATCCCATGTGGGGTTAATATAGAAAATTTACGAAGACAAGTTACACCAACCGCCTGCTATGTACAGTAGCTGCTAGGACAGCTTCAGCAACTTTTCTCAGTTAAATGTCTGGTATAAACCTTTTTTTGCTTTGCCCTCTTATGCTATTTAGGGGGTAATAACGAAAATTTTGCGTAAAAATATTACATTAACTAAGGAATTACTGGTTTCGCTCAGAATAAATGAATACATTTTGCTTGGAGTGCGTGTGTGGTTCGGATTCTTCACGTTGTTTTTTTTTTAATCTGCTGTGTAAGGAGTGTGAAGAGAAAAATCCTGATTTTCTTACCTACTACCGCACTTCCACTTCCCCATGTATACCATCCTATCTTTGGGAATATTGTTTCTCCAGTCTGTAGTCGTTTCTTCCTCTTCGTTACTCTCTTCCCGTCGCCTACCTCTCATCTCAAATTCTTTTCTTTCATGATTCTCTTGGTTTAGGAATTTCTATTTGGTTTCCACTTTTTTTTTTGCTTAGATGTTCTCTGAGTATGAACGATTCTCACTATTTTTTGTTGTTCTTCTCACAGGTCTCGGCATGAACAAAGGCAGAAGGAAGATGGAAACCAAAGGACTGAAAGCAAGTAAATTGGTTTGGCTTAGTTTTTTGTTTTTTTCTCTCTTACCTCGTCTCTCTCTTTCTCTCTCGGTTATCACTCTCCTCTATTCATGTTTGTTCGATTATGAGGCCCAAAGAAGCAGAGGTTTCGAATGATCTTCACTGTTTTTTTTTTTTTTTTTTTTTTTTTTTTTGTGTGTTATTGCAAGTTTAGGGCCATGAAAGGTGGTGTAGATCGATGGCGGAGATTAGAAGAACCGATAGCAAGTAAGGTGTGTTGGCTTTATTTATTTTTACTGAGAATGTTTGAGTTTGTGGTATTTTAGATTTGAGATCGATTTGGTAAATCCTGATTGCTTGTCCATGAGTTAATTTGTTTTAGATCTGTCAAACCTTGTTATTTTATTCTTGCTGGTAATTTTTTCATTGTGTGAATGTGGAATCAGTTTACTTATTTACTTATGTTAAAGAATAAAGGAATATGTGGGTGCAATAAATATCATGCATGCTTGTTGTTTGGTGAAATGCCTCAATGGGTGGTTTTGAAATATAGTGATATTTCAAAATCTTCACCTTCAAAGTATTCACTTTCCAAGAAATGCCATTTCTTCTTCTTTACACATCCTTCGATTAATTGTGTTTCACATTCTTTTTATCAAGTTAATAGTGTTCTCATTACATTGTATTTGTTTATTTTTAGGAATAATGGATGAGAGTGCAAAGTGAAACAATAGCAAGCCTACACAAAACCTGTCTGATATAAGCCACTGAGATCCACATGAAAAATCATCTTGATGATATCAAGTAGTGTAGGGGTTGTTGGAATATTAGCATAATGATCATTTCAAGTTCAATTTCTTTTTCTTTCTCCAGTTCCTTTCTTGATTTTTGTGTTGTCAGAGGCTTCCAATGCTTGTTTCATTTGAATATCAGTTCTTTTTCCAAGAATAATTTCCCTGATTTGGTGGTGTTTGAATTGTTAGTTATATTCTAGATCACTTATCTCATATTGATTCTAAGTAGTTAGTTTTTAGTATATTTGATTCTTCATTTTGGGTTTTGGCTGGAACTGTGATATGCTTTGAAATTTTGTAGTCCTTGAGTTGTTCCATCACTTGGGTTGCCCCCTTTTTTTGTCTGGGTTTTTCTTTGTGTGTGCATAATATGAAAATTATACTATTTTTGTTACTCAGATTCAAAGAAGTAAATGAAAAGGAATAGAAAAAAGTAGGGAAAAAGAAAACAAAAAGAAAGAAGAAAATATGTGCTGGTTGTTTGTATTTTTAGCTTTTGCTCGTCACTCTGGTACATAGTTAAAGATGCCATTTAATAGCTACTTGGTGGATATCTCCCATTGAATTGAGATAAACTATTTTTATATTGTCAGGTTTTTCCACCAATTTATATGCACTCTTAACACTAAAAAAGCCAGAGAAATTGAGAAAGGAATGAGAAGAGAGATGGAAGTGATTCGATTCTATTGAAATATTGCTTTGTGAAATACAATTTAGAGCAGTTTTGGTTGAATTTCTCTTTCCCACAGATGTTTCATCTCTATTGTTTTTTTTTTGTCTATAATTGAGACACAGAATTAAGTCCAATTTTCTCTATAAATAGTAGTTTACATATATGCTAGGATTTCTTCTTAGAAACTGATTTCATGATTTTATTTGACTTTGTAAATATGACTCTAGAGTAACAAGGGAAATAAAAGGGCAAAAATTTGTTGCTTAAAAAAACAAATAAATATAGTCAAAATTGAAAATAAGTGAACCAAAAGATTTGGTGATTTTTCATCATGATGCTTCTTCATAAACTTATATTTGCAAATATAAAGAGGATAAAGTTAGAAGAAAAAATGGCTTTGAAGAAGGGATACGCTAAGATATCGCAATTAAGAAAAGAGAAGATGCCAAGGAAAATAAAGGACCCTTGTGCAAAGAAGGATAGGTAAACCACTAGGTATCTTCTTTCACAATAATCATATTGAGTCTCCTATAGATTTTCTGATATTTAGAGCCAAATATACATTATAATTAAATTTTTAGAATATGGACGAAGTAAAGATGTATTCTTGAAATGAGACTAAAAAGAAAAGACACTGTAGCATGGTTCGATTATATTTTTTGGTATTTTATTTGGATCTTGCATTTTGCAATAATGGCCTCAAGAAACATGAATCTTGCGTATCAATATACACATACTGGATGGAAGAGCCTCAACTACATTAACACTACATAATTTAATCCTAACTATTAACTAACATAGCTGCTCTGTGGCTTTTAACATTATAGTCTTTGTAACAATGTTGGGTCATCAAGAATGTTAACATAGCTGTTCTCTCCCTATCACATTGAATTCATAGCTCACCACTCAACATCAAATCTCTTGTTTGGCATAGGAGCCTTGGCAGATGATCAAACTAAGCTCAATTACCAATTGCTCGGCCTAATTTTGAAAATTTCTATGGTTCTTAGTGCATTTTTTTTATATTATATTTGGATCTTGGATTGGTAGAGATGAAGGTACACTAGCTCGCATATGGTTAAAATCTTGTTTTGGTTTTTCTTTGTGTATGTGTAATATGAAAATAATAATATGTTGGTTCACAAATTCAAAGAAGAGAATGAAAAGGAATAGAAAATGTACAAGACTAGAAAACAAAAGGAAAGAAAAAAAAGGGCTTACAGTGGATGATAGTGGAAAGATTTATATTGCTGATATTACTTGATTTTGTAAATTTCTATGATTTTTAATGCTTGATATTACCTGATTTTGTAAATTTCTATGGTTCTTAATGCTTGATCTACTTAATACACCCAAGAGCTAATGCGGCGAAGTAATGCATAATAAAAATAACCCAGTAAGACTGAAGTCGAATCACAAAGAACAAATGTAGTAGTTAATAATGGATGACAAATGTAACCAAAAGAAAAATATATATATTTTTTTGGGTAGTTTTGAGATGAAGGTTGCTATTAGATGTTAACATGGCAATGGCGACAAAAATGCTTGACAAACATAATAAAATAAAATAGTCTTAGATTCAATTGATTCAATCACTTGACTTAAATTAGCAGATGGTTTAGCCTACTTGGACCTCATAAATTAGCAGATGGGTATATTCAAAATAATCACTAGAATATGACGTTAAAATCATATACCCTCACCATAGACTCATAAATACTAGGCAATACTTTGTCAAAGCATAAGTGTAACAAGCATAATTAAAGGCATATGTTTTCAAAGGTTCTAACTTAGGAACTTATTCAATTAAAATCAAATATTCTCATCATTAATTTGCATATACCGAACTATGTTTTGTCAAGGCATAATATTACGAACATGAGTTTTCGAAAGAAACTAAACGTCAATTATTATGAATATAATTCAATCGATTTCGAATTAGGATTAAGGGTCTTAGGTCATCGCCAGAGGTTTGACATAAAAACATACCAGATAGAGTACCCACACAAAATATATTAGTCTCCGGAAAGTGTTGAGTAAACCAGTATTTACTTTACTTTTACACTACTATATCAATTACACTACTACCAAACTTAATGTAGTCTAAACTCACATGAAACCATTACATGCATTAAATATACTTCTAATGCCCAATCATGTAATATACCGAATGTGTGGCAAAACATTCAGTTTTCAAATGAATCTGGAATGAAAAGACAAACTTTAATCGATCATTCCAATTCAGTCTTTTGATCTTCACAATTAGTTTCAGGAATAAAACTAGCTGTTTATGATAATAAAAAGACATAATTTGGAAAAAAATAACTTTATAAATAAAAAAGTTCATTACAGTAGAATACGGTAAAAAAAAGGCTGAAAGAAAAAATTAATTAAGTGAAAAGTTTGTAGCAAACTAATTGAAAACCTACTCCTAAGAAAGAAAAACAAACTAATGGAGCTGGCTTTCTCTCTTGGCTGAACTCCTCCCTTTATCCCCCCTTCTTATTGACTTCATTCAATCTTTTTTTTTATTTTTTTATTTAATGCTTCATAGTCGACAATGGTCAAATGACCATTCCTTTTTTTTTTTCTTTATTTAATTCTTGAATGGCTGATTCTTTTTTCAGTCGGCCACCTGCACTTTCATAATTTCTTTCACAATGACTTCTCCACTTTACTTTTCATTGCACACCTGCAAACACATATAATATGTGTGTGTGTGTGTGCGCGCGCGCTGGTGTGCGGTGGAAAGCAAAGAAGAAATGAAAGAAAAGCAAATGAAAAACTGTGGTCGACAAGGATAAAGAATGAAAGCAAATGGAGGAAACTTTCAGCAATGAAAGAAGTAAAAAAAAAAAAAAAAGAAAAGAAAAGAAAGGAAAGATGAATGGCTTTGGCTATTGTCAGCCACAAGCCAAATAAACAAACAAAAAGTTCAATCATGCCTTGCCTATAAATTGGCAATGGCAGAGTAAGTCCGAGAGGAGATAGAGGGAGGAGTTCGGGCAAGAGAGAAAGCCAGCTTCATTATAAACATTATAGGCTTTGGCCATTGTCAGCCACAATATAAATAATATCGCCCACCCACCCACACACACACATATAATTTTAGTATCAATTATGAACCGTGTGTATAAGCCTCTGAAAAGTGATAAGTAAGCCAGTATTTACTATACTTTACTCTTATATTAATTACGATACTCCTAAACTTAAAATTATTTACAAAACAAAATCATTACATGTATAAAATATACATGCCCGTGCATGTGTATGCAATATACTGAACGTGTGTAAAAATACTAAGTTTTCGTATAAATCTAGAATGAAAAGATAAACATTAATTGAATATTCCAATATTGCACGCGATTTTCACAAATGGTTCCAAGAATAAAATTAGCTACTTATGATAATAGAAAATATAATTTGGAAGAAAATGACTTCATAAGTAAAAATATTTATTGTAGCAAAATAATGGTAAAGAAAGGATTGAAATAAAAAATTAATTGATTGAAAAGTTGCTAACAAACTAACTGAAAATCTATCCTTAAGGAAAACAAACTAATGGAGCTGGCTTTCACTCCAGGCCGAATTTCGTCTTTTATCTCCTCTCGGACTTCCTCAGCCATTGCTAATTTATAGGCAAGACATGATTAAACTTTTTATTTATTTATTTGGCTTGTGATCGATAATGTCAAAAGTCATTCATCTTTCTTTTTTTTATTATTATTTTATTTCTTTCATTGCCAAAAGTTTCCTCCATTTGCTTTCATTTCTTATCCTTGTTGGCCACGATTTTTCATTTGCTTTTCTTTTTTTCCTTTTCACCGCACACCTACACACACTCACACACACATATATATATTATAATCTTATAATATAATATATATACTATACATATACATATACATATACATATACATATAATACATACACATATATATAATATAAATAATATCACCCACACATATATTTATATATTCTCAGTATCAATTATGATTCGTGTGCATGCCTGCTTTATTTTGTTTGGTTTTAGCTGTGAATCTATTGAAGATACGGACAATATAAAAATTATATATATATATATATATTCTCAGTATAATTTATGATTCTTGTGCATGTCTGCTCCATTTGTTTGATTTTAGCTGTAAATCTATTGAAAATACGAAAAACATAAAAAAATACCAAAATTATATTAAAATGATAAATAATGTGTAAATAATTCATACCAATAGCTTACAATTAGGGACTATGATTGAACTTTTTAGAGTACAATCACTTCACGCATTTTTTTAATATTATATTTGGATCTTGGATTGATAGAGATGAAGGTACATTAGCTCGCATATACTTAAAGTCTTGTTTGTGTTTTTCTTTGTGTATGCGTAATATGAAAATTGTACTATGTTGGTTCACAGATTCAAAGAAGGGAATGAAAAGGAATAGAAAAAGTAAAAGACGAGAAAACAAAAGGAAAGAAAAACCCAAAAGGGCTTCCAGTGGATGATAGGAAACATTTATATTGTTGATACCATGAATATCGCAATCCAAAAAATGGGTGATGCAGGTAAACATAAATACAAATACAGCTTGTTTTTTGTTTGGTCATACACTCAGCTAGGATAAAAAAAATTTCTCACCGTGGTATGATAACATGACGTGGATACAAGCTTGGTCTTTCATTACACTTCTTCATTCCTTCATGGCCTTGATACTATCTTGGCTGTTAGTCTTTATTTCTTGTGAAAGTTAAAGAATTTTGTGAACTCCTTGCCTTCTGTTGTCTCTGAAACATGGTAGACCTTACAGGTGTTTTAGGATAAGTATTTGGATATATCATGTGAAACATCACTAGAGTAAACTTTAAATGCCAAAGTGGTTCATTTTCTTTTGTGCAGGGGTTAAAACAATAGCAAGAGGCAAATGGGGCTGTGGATGTGGTTTAGATCAGAAATAGTTGATCCCTCCTCCTCATAGACACAGGAAACCAGGCAATCCAGGAGATTCAACTGCATTTTGCATTTGAATCCAAAAGATTCAAATGTGAGTTATAAGTCCGGTCTCATATGCAGTTCCATGCACATATTAAAACTTGCATTCTGCACTTGCTCTATTCAACTTTCTTGCTCGTAATTCACACTAAAATTGAGCATTCCTCCAAGTCCTTGTCACAAGTGTTTACTCAATTTACATTTCTTAGCTTTTTTTCCCCCTGCATATGGGAAGCTCTGTTTACTGGCCCTGCCCATTCATATAGCTACAACTTTAATATCGGAGATTGAAGTGTACTCTCCAACTCACCAGATAGACAATGAAGCAGCCTTCCAGGAGCCCTCACTTCAAATTTTTTTTGGACAAAGCACTTCAATTATGATTTTACAAGGAGGGATCGGTTATTTGAATATTGATGAGAACTCTCTTGAATCTTTAAAAGTACTTGTATTTCTTCTTGTGTCAACTTGATCACTTATTATTATTTTTTAATTTCCAATATTTGAACCCAAGCAGCTATAGACTGCTAAAGATTGTATAGCAAGTTGTAATACCATTATAAGTGTCTCTCAGTTGATACAGCAATATCAATGAATATGTATTTGTTCATTCTATTGAATACACAGTTTCCATCCAACATTTTAAAAAATTAATATTTTCAAAACATTTCTTCATTACAGACAACTAGGCACGGGCACCTCTACTAGTGTTGGAGATGAACATCACGTGGAAGGTCTAAGACAACCCATAAAGCACTTGATCAACTTTGGTAATCCATTTTTGGGGGGGTTTTTGTTTTGATAATTTAAGGGAACTTCCTTTATTTCATTTCTTTGATTGTACGAGATATTGTGTGCTAGGGGTGCACGAATGAAGCAAAAAATTCCAGAACAGAACAAGTCTGGTCTCTATAGGTTAGTTTGATATGAGTCTAGCAAAGGATCAATTCAATTTTGGGTGTAGAAAATGTTAATCCGATCTATTTGGTTCAATTCTTGGTTTTATATTTTTTGAATTCGAATTGAATTACGACTCAATCTTTATATTTTATAAAAGTTTATATATATTTTATATATGACATTAAATTATACTTAAATATTATTAATTTGTATTTATATGTTATTTTTTATTTTTTTTAAAAATTGAGGATGCAAGATTAATTATATTATTTTATTTTTTAAAATAAATAAATTAAATAATATACAATAAAAGTAAAATCAATCCGATCTAATTTAATTTGAATTCAAACCAACTCGAGACATAGAATCGAGTGAAACTAACTCGAATTGACTCGAGTTAATTCGGTTTAGTTTTATTAAATGATTGATTCGATTTTAAATTTAAAAGTTTAAAAAAAATATAACCTGTCATCAACCATTGTGTAGATGACATCTAGACACCTGGACATCCTCACTGATACTAACCATCATTAACCGTCATTACCCCTATTGCGTGCTATTCAGTGAAAGACAGACATCTAAACATTCTCCCTAGTACTAACCATCATTAGCCATTGTGTGGATGGAAGCACACTGAACTACTACAATAATATATCTTTCCTCCTAGGGTTGCTTCTCATCATGAGCAAAGTAAAATCCCAAAGAGAGATTGGTTATTGGTATCTGCCCAACATTAGGTCCGAACTCGACAATTTGGACTCTAAATCTTATTCAAAATTGTGCTTTAAAAAAAAAGTGACGTCACTTAGGTCAGAACTCGACAATTTGGACTCTAAATCTTATTAAAAATTGTGCTTTAAAAAAAAAAGTGACGTCACACAATCATGAATTTTTATAAATTAAAAACACAATTAATTATTGAAAGAATTAGCTAATGAACCTCAGGCTCCATTGAGTAATCAGGTCAATGCAAGATATTCTGTATTGTGTTGGATTCTCTTCTACTGCTGTACCCTTCTCACCTAACATTTCAAAAAAGTCAACGCGTTCCCGATTATTTCTTTCAATGAGTGTGCCAATTTCAACGCTTTTGGTGTTAGATTAATTGAAAAACTGTTGGATCCTTCATTTTATTTTGTAAATTGCAACCTACCCAATTACCCATCTACCAAAAGCATCATTTACAATAAATTATAATCATACCTTCCCCATTTTTAAGCTGACTATCTTTGTACCGGCAAATGGAAATTAAATATTATTATGCATAATGCATAAGAATAATTTACAATTATTAATTGATGCCGTTTCGTAGCTTAATTTTTTTATAAAAAAAATTCCTAATTCAACTTAACAAGACAATTTTGGCATACTTGTTTGGCTTTGTTAAGCTAGTTTCCGGGAAAAAAATAAATCTAATAAATCTACCTTGTTTGCACTTCTTTCTTGGGTCAAGCTGTCCTATCTCATTCTTGGGCTCTGTCCGCTGCTCTTATGGGCTAAAGGGTTCAATATTTTGCATTGAAACTTTCATTAAGTAGTGCTCCAGGTGATGTAAATATTCTTCTGGCCAAAAAAGGAAAAAAAAAAAGAAAACTCTAAAAAAAAATATATATATATATATATATTTTCATATACATGCTTTCAACATTACATTGATTCTATTTTGCCTTCAACCCTTTAATGATTCTATTTTGCCTTCAACCCTTTAATCATTGCATTTCATTTTTATAGATTTTGCAATCCATCAAAAAATCACCTTGTTCCTTCCACAACAATAGATTCCTCTCTTTACAATTTTAAAATTTTAGTAGTGCTCCAGGTAAGAGAAGGAAAAGTTTTAAAAAAATTCTGCTTAAGAGAAAAAAGAAAATAAAAGTTAAGGGAAAAGAGACGGAATACTTTAAATCTCTCTCTCTTCTTTTTTATCATTTTCTTTTTATTTTCTTTACAAAATCAAACAAGAAATAAAAAATATTTTTCTGTTATTTTCTTTTTTCTTTTCTTTCTCTTTCCTTTGCTCTTCCGAGTTCCAAATAGGCTGTAAATATTACAATATATCCTTCATCTATTGGCATCAATTAAAACTCTATTACAAATATTTTACAGTGAAAATCAAAGACATTATTAGGATTTCAAAGTTTGTGGAAAACGATTTGCTGACAATAACACATACTTAGGACGAAGTTTAATTAAATACAAATTACATACACAATGATGCTGTCTCAGTACTGTCATTAGAAAGCAAAAGGCCCAATTATAGCATCACTACCACATTGTTTTATATAAGTTTATTTTTGTATCGATCCCATGTTTGTTTCTAACCAATTCTTGAAAAAAATGTAAATAAATAAAAAAAATCATTTTTATCCTTATTAATTTGTTTAAAAATTAAAAAGTTGTATAGCTCCGTCTAAATTTGTGTGGTGTCACGAACCCAGAAAATAAATTCACACAAGCATGTTAAAATCTTTGTCAAACCTCACATTAATCTTGGGTAATATGAAAAACATTTTAAAATAATAACGAAATTTTAAATAATTACGATAAATATTTTATTTATTTATTTGGGTGATATTATATTAGTTGGTGATAGACATCTGAAGAGTGTCCTTTTCATAGAATTTTCTTTTGTATTGGGCACTATCATGAATCAGTCGTTGCTCGTGACGAAGAAACGTTGTGCGCGTTCTAGTTCTTCATTGATTGCCCACCGTTTCGTAATCGTGAATTTTGTAAAACAGAGAGCCTCATTTTCTGATCACCGGTGATTGTTTTCGTCCTTTGGCGGTGGTTGCCGGAATCTGACGCATCGTTCTCATGGCTGACACACAAACCCTCTAAAGAGCCGCCTTTATTTGCTGTTCATTATTCAATTCAGCAGTGCACGTTTATTGGGTCATTGCTAGACAGAGAGTTTTAGAGAGAGAGAGAGAGAGAGAGAGAGAGAGAGAGAGAGAGAGAGAGAGAGAGAGAGAGAGAGAGAGATGTATGTGGGGCCTCCTCCACCTCAGAGTTCCAATTCGGCCGCCGGAACGACCGATGAAACGGCGGTGGTCCGCACTTACCAGACTTGGAAAGGCAGCAATGTAAGTTGAGGCTCTCTCTCTGCGGGTATAGATGTGTATATGTATATGACTATATGTACATGTACAGAGTACATATGTATATATACATCTGTGTGTTTGTTCATGTAAAAGGCTCATTTTATTTGGGTTCCAATTGGGAAAATTTGTTTTGTTTTGTTTCCTGTAAGGTTGTATATACAGAGAGAGAAGGTTTTTGAGATCTGAATGCTGTGATAAATCCAAGTTCTTGTACTTCTTTTTGATTGTTTTGAATTGCTGCGTAGGATGGTTTTGTAGCTGTAAATTGTAATCGATAATTGTTTTGATTATGCTTATTTGTTACTTGATAAAAGTTGGTTTTCTTCCTTTTTTTTAGTGAAAAAAATCAGGTTTCTGTACTTTTTAAAGATTGGAACTATGTTTGATTAAAGAGGTCCCCAAGAATCAGTAAATTCCAGTTTGTTTAAATGAGCTAGTGGAGATGCAGACTGACATAGATAGGCAATTGATACCGCGCTATTTTGGCTTGTTATTGAGCTATTTTGACATGCTGGCAAGCTTTCCCATTGCCTTATCACTAAAAGCACCTCAGGCTTTCCACATTGATTACTGGTAAATAGTGATCAATTTGTTTCACCATTCAACCACAAGGGGTGGCCAGTAATTGGCCGGTCCTCATGCTAAAGCATAAGGTCTTCAAATTTGATCCCTCCTCATGCCCCCTTGTGGCTGGACATTATTTATGTAATGCATGAAGTTTAGTTGGTTTGTGTGGATGGTGGCCCTACATGAGGTTGCGGGAGTAGTCAGTCTAGGGCCTGGACAACCTGTAGCAAAAATATTTGTTTCCCAAATCTCTAACTGATAGAGAGCCTTATGGCAATTGTTTGAGATTGAACTTCTTGACTTACATTTCGAAAGCTTGATTTTATTAGATCTAATGGGAAAACCAGTTTTGGCTTATGCCTGTGTGGTGATCACTGTTCAAGCTGGCATACTTAGCATTCCAAAGCAAGCTTACTTCGGGCATACTGAGAGGGGGGGGGGGGGGGGGCGCGAGAGAGGGGGAATTGTTTACTGCTGGCATTTCCATAGACAAACATATTTTTTGGTGTGCATGCATATGTACTTTCCACACTCTCATAGTTGGTTCTTCCATTGTGCAGATATTTTTTCTACAGGGGAGGTTTATATTTGGACCCGATGCGCTTTCACTTCTGCTAACGATATTCCTTGTAGTTGCCCCAGTTGCTGTTTTCTGTGTCTTTGTTGCCAGAAAACTTATGAACGATTTTAGCCATCATTTGGGTATCTTAGTAATAGTGGTGGTGGTTGTTTTCACATTATACGTGAGTCCTTTTCTTGATCCTATATATTTCTTCTATTTATTAGACACTGTTTGCTGAAGTTTTGTATTTAATATCTTTTACCATGTTCCTGTTTGGCACAACTTTGTCACAACTTCTGAGAAATTGAAAGCTAGCATACTCTTGGTTGCACTTATGCAATAGACATCTAACACTTATTTTTTCTAATCATGCCAAATTTTCTTTCCCTTTTTTATTCCAGAAAATGAGATATAGCATTGTGATTTAATGCATATAAGATTGGAGTATTTGAATAGCCATTCATTTTAGGTTATTAATTTGTTTCTGCCATGAATCTTACTACCATATGGTTATAGCAGATCTATTATATTTTGAAAGATGGAGATATAGTTGCCAAATCAACTGAAAAAAAAGAAAAGAAAGAGTTGTCACAAAGCTTGGCTTGAGAGTAAATGATGTTTCCCCTAGAAACTTTTTGCAAAAGCTAGGATGAAATACTTAGGAACCTTTGCAGCAAATCATTTCCAAGCATTTGGCTAGTGATATAAAATTTTTAGGGGCATTCGTTGAAGGCTTTTGAGTAAGTTACCAGAAACGCCCTTCCTCTTTTCTTTTTTTTTTTTCATTACACACACCCTTGTATCAACCCCCCTGTACCTCTTTCTCTTCGGGTTGCAGGAGAGATAACACTCAAGCTAGTTGATGGTTATTCTCCTAATCTATGCTCTGGAAGCCATTTTTTTCCCACAAAAATATATAAAGTATGTATTCTGCCTCTCACTTCCTGTTTCCCATGGCACTTCTTTAAACATGTTTCCTGCTTCTGTATCTTGTGACATTCCCTGCCTGTGCTTCCGTTCTGGGGGCAGATGCAATAATGAAATACAAAGGGCTAATGAATCCCTTCATGTAATTAAGATGAGACATAAGTCTCAAGCATGCTGTCATAATGCATGAATCTGGACTCAGGGTGCCTAGCACAGCAACTCCCTTATATTTAGAAAAGTTGACTTGCTACCCAAATGTGTTTTTATGAATATACTAAAGACTACATTGATGTTAATGTTTATTTTTTTAATTTGTTTGCATGCAAAAGAGTATTAGGAGTAAAACAAGGATGCAAATTTTAATTGCATACTATATTTCTTGACAAAATGTATGGGACTACTTTTGCATTTTTGGCTTAGACCCTAAGAAGAGGTGGACAATTTGGGAAGTATCCAAATGAGTGTCATACATTGAAGGACATAAGTATTGCATTCTCAAGTGTCAGTCATGCTAAAACTCAGTCGGGGAGAAGCGTAGTACAAACTATAGCGTGCTATATCTTTGACAATGTTTGTGAAACTTCTTTTATAGATATCCACAGTTAACTACATTCAATTATCCAGTAAGGTCGTGACTACTTTCGATCACCATCTGTCTGTTTTGACACTCCTATTCACAGGAACTATTGTTGATCCACTGAATATGAGTTGTTTGTCATTACGTTTGCAGCTGGTATTAAAGTGAATAATTATAGGAAAAGGCCAGTTAATTGTCAAGTACATGCAAGTATTATATTTCCTTACAATATCACCTGCTTAATAATTCTCCTGGGTTTGCTCATTAATTGTATGGAAAATGTTGTATTAAACTTCCATTATTCATATCACTGGTAATGATAGATGAATAAAAACAATGTTAAAAATAGCATTTACGGCACAAATTGAATGGATAACACTTGATCCTTATACGATATGATCACATAAAATCATAACTAATCCCATTTGTTTTGTCGAAACTAATCTTGACCAAATAACATGTTATAGTTGTTAATGCTGGCCACAAAATTTTGAACTCCCTTTCCCTGATGGTAGTTACGGTGTTTAATTAGTTATGGTACCCCTCTATATAGCCAGTTCAACAATTCTTCCCCCTCGTGGGATCCCATGCGCCTAAGGGGCTTTTTTTGCTATCTAACAAAATCATCATTTTTGGTCAAATTATGATTAATATAGGCTGATGTCATATTTTGAGATATTCTTCTCTATATATGATGATCTATAGAGTTGGGTTGGTTTAGTCAATTTTTCTCATTAATGAATAAATAGGAAACTACATTGGGAGTGCTTTTTTGCAGCCATCATCTCATCATGTATGTGCTTTCTATTTGGCTATAGGCAGCTGCCAAGTTCTACTGTATGTAGCAAATTAACTGCACCAATTCAGAAAAAATTTCATATTGCTTATGTGCCATGATGTTGATATCAGGTGCACATGCCTGGGGCATTAACCAAGTTTTAGCCAAGTGTTTCCTCTGCTAGATTGGTAGAGTTGCTCTGCCAATGGAGTTTATATATTCCCATATCCGATTATTGCAGATATTCTATTCAAGTTCTCTCACTATTTTTCTTGTCAGCAACCTTGAGGTGGGATTCCACTAACAAAATAAATACTCTGTTCTGAAATCTTATTTCAACACATAAAATTCGGGAATAGGGAGGGTTGTTCCATATCCGTTGAGTGTTATCTTTTATCTGAATAACATGATCAACATATCGTAGCAATTTCATATTTAATAGCCAAATACTGATTTGCTGGATACATTTGTTTTTCCAGGACTTAGTACTTCTTCTAATGACATCTGGAAGAGATCCTGGTATAATTCCCCGTAATGCGCACCCTCCAGAGCCAGAAAATAATGATGGGAATGCTCAAGTTGGGGCTGGCCAAACACCACAATTAGGTTTGCCCCACATCAAGGACGTAGTTGTCAATGGAGTAACTGTGAAGGTCAAATACTGTGGTACCTGCATGCTTTATCGACCTCCTCGTTGCTCACACTGTTCAATCTGCAATAACTGTGTGGAACGGTTTGACCATCACTGCCCTTGGGTCGGCCAGTGTATTGGACAGGTAATGGTTACTTTTTTAAATTATGCTCTCAAGTAGCTTGTAGTATGTTTTGAATCCTGCTATATACTGGGTGAGATAGCAGGACGTTTCCCAATCGAGGTTGTACTTCATGAAGTGGATGCTCAAGGTCATCATTACTGATGTAGAACAGATTTTTAAGTTATGGGGAAATTTCCAGGGTTAGGGTTCTATAATGTAGAAAGATCTAGGGTTGTAGATGGGGAAAAAAAAAAGTAAGATTTGGTCCGATTTTCAAAAGTGGCAGAGTGCTGGGTTTTCAAAACGAAGGCCATTTCAGGACCTAAACAGTTAGGAATTTATAGCTTTCACTGTTAAATTGAAGGATGATAAGGGAAGGGTGTTAGGGTTGATTTGGTGTTGTTGGGAAATCTATTGAGGCTGAAAAGGGCACTTTTTGGGCTTTGTGAACTGTAACCTGATAATCATGATGTTGTGGAAGAGAACAAAAAGACACTAGAAATTCCACCTAGACTTTCCTAGGAATTACCCGCCTAATTCTGTTAGGATTATGACAAAAGATTAGGAAAACTTTGACTCTGACTATTAAACTATATAGAATTAATGAAATCTCCATATAAGAAATCAAGTAACTATATTTGGCATCTAATATAAACCGTAGGTGACACTAAAGCCAATATTCAGCAATTTGCTAAGTTACCAAAATTACCCTTAACTACTAAAACCTAATAAAAAAGCCCATAAAACCAGTTCAGCAGCATTCTAACCTATAAAGTACATAATAGCCCTAAAGAAGTAAATAGAACATCCAAAGCATGATCCATATAAAATTCCATAATTGCCCATCATTTTCTTTCCATGTATATTTTTATGGGGCTGATTACCCTGTTGTGTAACCTTCTTTTGCCTTTAGACCACCTAAAAATGGAAGGGACATTCAGATTAATTTGGCCATTCTCTAGCTGCTATCTTATGATCAGTATGTCCTCAAGTTTTGTACATTTACTGAAGATATATCTGAATGTTTTGCTGTAGATATATCTGAATGTGTTTATACAATAGCTGATTCTGTCTAAAATAGTTGTAGAAGATTCTTTGCATTTCATTTGATGAGATTCTTTCTTCCTTATTTTTTACCTGTTGTTTACGGTGAAACAATCGCAAAGACTCAAAGCAATTATTAACACAATAATGATGTTTTAGAGTTTGAAATGTTTGTTGACTCTGGGTGCAGAGGAACTACCGGTTCTTCTTCATGTTTGTCTCCTCCTCAACTCTTCTTTGCATCTATGTATTTGGGTTTTGCTGGGTCTACGTCACGAGGATCATGGATAGTGAGGGGACATCAATATGGAAAGCAATGACTAAGACTCCTGCTTCCATTGTGCTAATAATTTACTCTTTCATAGCAGTCTGGTTTGTTGGTGGCCTTACTGTCTTCCATCTTTATCTCATCAGCACAAACCAGGTAAACACTACTCTTTTAAGTGATAATGACACTATCAATTTTTATATCCGTGTACTCCAAGTTGAACTTCATCTTGACATCAGAATTTTAGAGATCTCCTTGTATATACTCTTTGGCAGTCCACCTATGAAAATTTTAGATACCGATACGATCGACGAGCCAACCCATATAACAAAGGGGTGATTGAAAACTTCAAAGAGATTTTCTGCGCCAGCATTCCTCCGTCCAAGAACAAATTCAGGGCGAAGGTGCCAAAGGAGCCTGGAATTCCGCGTCATGAGGTGGGTGGTGGCCTTGTTGGTCCAACCATGGGAAGAGCCGTGATTGACATAGAAATGGGTAGGAAACACACTGCTGTCAATGAAGGTGAACTCGAAGGACAAATCAGCAACGACGATGGTCTTGACAAAGATGTTGGATTTCCCAATGTGTCTTCTCCCCCAGATTTAAGCAGGAACCTTCCCACCGAGGGCGCAGAGGTGTTAGGTACCCTGCATCCAAGGCGGTCCAGTTGGGGAAGGAGAAGTGGGAGCTGGGAAATGTCACCTGAAGTTCTTGCTATGGCATCTGGAGCTGGGGACTCGAATCGAATCATTGGCGTTACTAGCGGCAACTTGACAGGGAATCGGCAATGACAATGAACTCTATGCTGTAAAATAAACATACAAAATGAAACGACAATCAAAAAGAAAAATGGTTTTAAGAGTTAGGCTTGATTGGGTTGAGAGTTCAGCAGCAGCCATTCTTTGACATTTTTTGACACTCTGCTATCGCGTGTATGTCATTTTTAGGGGGATGCAAGGAAGTCCTTGCATGGTTGTATTTGTACCAAGAATGAGTGCTGTGTCCATAATGCTTTTTTATTATAATGCTTTTATTTCCCCCCTACTGGCTTGGTTTCCTTTCAATCATTAGTATGTTGTGTCCTTATTCTGCCCCCTTTTCTTGTGTGTGTACAGGCCCTGGCAGTTCATAGATGGTAAGAGCCGAGCAGGTGGCCCTATTGGCAGGTCTCTCATTGATAAACTATAATGCCTTGAAGCTTGGCCTTGCCCTTCTTGTTGTTGTTGTGTCTCCATAAGAGCCCAGATTCTGTGATCTCTCTCTCTCTCTCTCTCTCTCTCCTCTGATTAATGGGTCTGAAATGAATGGATTGGGATTTGAATGAATGGGTTTAAAGATAGGACGGTTACAGCTTTAATTCCAATCTCAATTATAAACATATGGATGAATTTGAGAGCTACACGTTAATGTATTTCAAACAACTAGACAAGAGGGGTTATTAGAAATTTTTTTGAAGTCTGTGCCACTAAGGATTCTAGTTGCACAAGTACTACAGTTGATATGTCTTTTCTTTTTTCCGCTACAGAGACTTAGCATGAGGATAATTCGATTACTGGTCATCCCTCGTGGGTTTTTTTTATTTCTGCTTCATCCTTAACCTTTTCTCCTAATACAGGTTTAAAAATCAAACCTCTCACATGTTACAAGTAGGACTCATCAAATCCTTTCATTAGATTTGGAATCCATCCATCAATGGTAATGTCTTGAACACGCGGCATAGTAAGATAAGGAATTTGAAGAATTCTTGATATTAAAGTTTGGAGGAGAGTTGAACCGTCCCGCATAATGTCTGTTCCTGACGGGTGAGGTTTAAATTATTTTGCCACGAATCCATTCTACTTATATTATGTCATGCCCTAAATATCATTATTATTTTTTGATAGTTCAAAATATCCTTAGTATATTAAAGTAAAAGTTAGTGTTTTAATATTTTTTTTTGTTTTTGTGATTTATTGTCTTCCTTTTAAATTTTGATTATGAACATTATTTTTATTACTGGAGAAAATTATTTCTATTTTCGGATTTTTTATGGGTTCAACTTGCCAAACCCACACCCTATACGCTTAGAGAGGGTAGGGACAAGGTGGGGAGATTTCAACCCAAGTTTTTCTACTAGGGCTTGGATAAGGTTTAGTCTAACTGTCTTGTTATGTCTCTATGGTTTTTCCCCGTAGCCAATTTATGGTAAGGCAATGCATCTAATGCTTGCTATTTTTATACCTAGGGGTGGCCATGCGATGGAGGGTCCGACAAGCTCGCTTAAGATTGCTCATAATTTATAAAACTTTGGGGGTCTTTTGGCCTAATTATGTTAATGGGCAAGATTGAGAATTTTCATTTGAAGCTCGACTCCAAAAAAAAAAAAAAATCTATATATTTTAATATATATATATAATTAAACTTTATGTTATTCATATTATTTTTTTTAAAAACTATTTATTAAATAAATTTTAAATTATATGGTGAGAGTTGGAAAAGTAATTTTTATAAGTGAGCGCACTTAAAATTTAATTTTAAGCTTATTGAAACTTTTTTTTTGTTTAATACAAGCCCGCCCCACCCGTCCGTCCAATGTCCTCCCCTGCAGCCGTCCATGCACTTTGCTGAGGAGATTGGACAATTTTTTACCATTTGCCAAGGTTCTCACAGTACAACCTAGCCAAATACCCCCACTTTGGCTGGACACCAAGGAAAATTTCCCTCAAATGAACTTGCTGAAATTCTAACCTCCGTAAACCAAGCCCTCCCAATATTCACTGGAGCTGAACTTGCTTCCAGGAGTACTAGTGATGCATATGTCCCAGCACACATTCGTAAGCTTTGCCACCATTTCATTAACCGTGGCCTTTTCCTTTCTTGCTGCATGGATCCAGAGATTAGAACTTAATCCACAAAAGGGTTAGAAATGCAAACCCAAAAAACAGAAAAACAAACAAACTGTGCCTAAATTCCATAGCACAAAGTTCCTATGGGGAATTAATCTGAGTTTCTATGCAATCGCTTTGCCAGCGAGTATGGGGTTTTGGGAGTGTCCGGTGGGATGCTTTCTTTTGCTGTTTCTGATTCACGTTCGATTCATTTGTGGGTGAGAGTGTCGGAAGTCTGGGTAACGGCGTGGTCCATGAACTCGTCGGCGTTGAGGACGAGAATGGGGAAATTTGGGTTTGAAGAAGATGAAACTGAACAATTTGGTCATTCTGGGCTCTTACAACTTGTGGGTTTCGATGAATATGATCCGAGTTTGGTGTTTCTGAGGGTGAATGGGTGGATAGTTTCATTCCACTTTGAGCAAGGGAAGATTGGAGTTGAAGATCAGTCGGAGCTGGAGGTACAGAAGATTGAGATTGTTTTCCCCTATGTAGTTCCCCCATTGCCTTTTATTGTGAAGTTCCAGTGTTAAGAATTCACACCACAACCAAACATGAACAGGAGACTTTTTTTCAAGGTTTCGGGTTGAAAACTTTTTGGGTTTATTTTTACGAACTTTGATCGGTAATTATTTGATTTGCGGGGGACGGACGGATTGTACATATTTTAAAATTAGTCGTGATGATGGGTGCAAGAAAATTCGGACACCCAGCTAGCAAAAGTAAAAAAATTAGGCTTTTATATGTACAGTCTCGTTTAACAACGCTGTTAGTTTTTACTTTTTATTATACGTTTTTACTATTTATTTTTTTATGTATTTTTTGTAATTTGGTGATGAGCATTGTAGGTTATTGTTGTGCCTATTTTAATATTTTTCATTTTTTTCAAAATTTTATAAACAATTAAAATAAAAAACCAAAAACTTTACAAAATAGAGCCTTGTTAGCTGTCTCTTACTTCACCACTAACCACTAACAATTGCTCAAAAAGCTAGGAGAAGTCTCTTTTTAAAAGAATTCCTCGTATATAGAGGACCCGTTCGTTATATTTTCTTAGCTTATTTTATTTTATTTTTAGATTAATTATAAGCACATTCTTAGACTATGACTCAATATTATTATATTCCTTTAAACTTTAAAACATAGCAAGTTGATCCCTTGAACTATCAATTTGTATCAATCAACCCCTCTTGTTAGCAATCTGTTAAGAAAATTGATGAAAAATTGTTATTCGACTTGTACATGTTCACAAAAGTATAGTTTATACCTAAATTAATTTTTTCTTGTTATAATAATTACTTAATAATTAAAATATCTATTAAAATGACATGTAAATATAGTGACCATATAAAAAAGTATTTCAGTTCTTAGATAATTATTACAAATAACTAATATAATTGAGGTGTAAAATTTACTTTTGTGAACATGTAAAAGTTATATGATAATTTTTCATTTATTTTCCTGACTAATTACTAATATACTGTTAATATAAAGGATTGATTGATACAAATTTGTAGTTCAGGGGAGTCAACTTGATATATTTTAGAGTTTAGGGGACATGGTGATACTGAGTCATAGTTTAGAGAGTGTGTTTGTAATTAATCCTTTATTTTTTTGGCTCACAAGTAAAAAGCTAAATTTTTTTAATATTTTTGCTTTTATAAACTAAGACTAGTAGGAGCAATAGACCTGCACAGTGGTTAAGCCCTATGAACCTGCTTATTTGGACGGAGGTTCGAACCCCACTAGCCCTATACCCTTCCCCCCTTTGCCTTGTATCAAAAAAAAAAAAAAATCAGCTAAGACTAGGAGAAAAAAAAACGAAAAACAAAAATCAAAAAGCTAAAAAAATTGACTTTTTACAAGCGGAAAAAAAAAGTCAAGCCGAAAAAATTAAAATAAATCCTACCAAACGAACCTCATAATGACAATTTACCACATAATATGCATTCTTACTACATTGAGAAAATATAATTAGAGATGGGTTCGCGACAATAAGTTTTAAGACATTTTGCCATGGACCTGCTCCAATTATATGTTATGATGATATACTTTAAATATCACTGCTATATTTGTACAAAAGTATCCTTAAGATATAAAAATAAAAGTTAGTGGATTAATATTTTTTTATATTTTTCAATTTTGTCTCTTCTTTTTAAATTTTGATTGTAAACGTTACTTCAATAATTGGGGAAAATTATTTATATTTTTAGACTTTTTTGTGAGTTCAACCTCCCAATCCACACCCAATTAACTTAGACAGTGCAGGGACAAGGTGAAGAAAATATTGGGTCCAGTGGTAGTACCACGTTACATGTTAACGTGGTACAATGTGTCAATAAATTAGAGTTCTATAATTATGTAAATCTCAATCATCATGGGTCTTGAGTTTAAAATTTAAATTTTTTTGCCCAAATCAACATAATATCCTTATAATTAGAATCTAACATACTCGTATAGTTATGTATCATTAACCCGTTATATCAAATTAGCATGTTGATATGATACTACCGTTGTACCCAATATTCTCTCGCGGGGTGAGAAGATATCGACCTATCTAAAACCTGCATGTGCCTATAGCTTTAGATGTTTATTGCTTCGTAGAGGTTTCTCCCTGCAAACTTATGTATATTCGTAGTCAATTTATGGTTAAGGCAAACTGACCCCTAAAGGTGGCCCTACATGAGAGTAGGGATAAACATTGGACAGGTTGGGCTGGACTGGGCTCGGATTGGGCCTGTACAAATTTTTTTTTTTCATTTGGTCCAAAATCAAATCTCAAACCCGTTCAATTAAAAAAATTACATTTCTAAGCCTGCTCATTTAATAAAAATTTGTTTAATATATAATTTTCTTCTTTATAAATAATATTGAATAACATAACATTTAATTAGATATACATATATATATATATATATATAATATTAAAATATAAAATATAAAATATATATTACTTTATATATGTTTTGGGCTGGGTTTTACAGGCAATTCTCAAATCCGCCTATTAAACTAATCGGGGCCTAAAAACAAAATTTCAAGTCCTATAATTTATGGGTGGGCTTGGGCTGGACTATCAGACTTGCGGGCTCATGACCACCCCTATATGAGAGTACCAGCTCGAGTAGTCGATCAAAGACATAAACAGTAGCCAAAAGATTAAATCACAAAGTGCTAAATACTCCATTCCCTACAATAAGGATGTTACGAATCTTTTTTAGTTAGGACTCTATCAGCATTATTTAAATAAATGTGATTAGAATAATATTAATAGTTATTAAAGATATAGTTGTTTTAGAAGTTATTTTGAGTTTATAAATAATTATAGATGTTGTAGGGCTTGAATAATGAAGAATATCAATTGTTGAATAAAGGGCTTTTACTCTCCTCTAATGTAACTGGAGATCTTGTTTCCCTTCAAGTGAGCTATTCTATCCTTTGATTCTGTATAATTAAAAAGGTTCATAATAGTGGTATCAAAGCCACTTTCTTGACATATCAATGAATATAAAGGTTGTGATTCTTTTTATAGTTTTTATTTTTAGCATTCTCTAATATGATTTTTTAAAGATCTTGAAACTTGAGAACAACGTTAAGGTTGTGAATGTGAAAGGTTATGAGGTGCAATCCCTTCGAAGTGGCCGTTAGGAGGTAGATCT
>CM065394.1:31500000-31515000 GCA_033060915.1 Euryodendron excelsum
GGTTTTTGGAAACGATTTTGAAAATATCTCCTCAAGAGAGGGTTTTTAAGAAAATAGGTTGTTTAGCAACCTTTGGAAAACATTTAGCCCTTTTTAGAAAAATGACTCCGTTTGGTCTTTCGAAAACAGTGATCTAGATTCGGAGGTTGGTTACGTGTAGGGAAGACGCACTAAGCCATCACCCTACCCCGCCTTTTCGGTACTTACATGTCAATCTACCCTAAATTCACCTATGAGAGTCTTTAACTAACTAATGTTCAACCCTATTCACCTTGAAAAATAATGTTTGAAAAGAAACTAACATGATGTATGATATGCAAGTGCAATAGAAGAGAGTTGATTTAGAAATAGATTTGAAAAGAGATTTGATTTGATTTGAAAAGGAAGAGATAGAAGTTTGAATTTGAAAAGAAGATTTTGGGAATTGAAAATAGAGATTTGAAATTGAAAATTTGAAAAGATTGTAAAATTTGAGTTTTGAAAAATATGGAAATAGAAATTTGAAAAAGTTGTGACCGCACCCATAAGGGTTGCCTACATATCCTTTTAGAGGAATCAGGTCAGTCGTAGTTCGGACAAGAGTCTGATTGAAAAGAAATTGGTTTGGAAGAAAGAGATTGAATTGGAATTTGGATTGGAATTGGAAGATTGAGAGATTGAACTTAGAATAGAAGATTGAAAATTGGAATTTAGAATTTTGGAATTAAAGAGATTGGATTTTGATTGGAAGATTTGGAAAGAGGAGCTTTTGGAAAGCATGTTGGAAAAGAGATTTTTAGGAGGAGATTTGAAAAGAGAGTTTTTAGAAGGTATAAAAACATCTCACTTTCCTAAAGCGATTCTAGCCATAAGAACGCTAAAACCTCTTTAAGAAAGTGGTTTTGGAAAACAAGGAGTTTTGAAAGTATAGACCATATTGGTCACTTTGAATGTAACACTTTCCTAAAGCAATCCTAGCTATGGAAAGGCTAGAATCACCCTAGGATTGTGATTTTGAAAACATATTTTGAAAAAGGAGATTTTGATGCAATTTTGAAAACAAGTTTGAAAAAGATTTTGAAAACAACTTTGAAAACGATTTTTGGAAGATGCAAGACCATGATATGCACAATGCAATTTTGGGGTCGTGAACATACAAGATTAAGGCTTCACCACATAATCAATGGGGCCAGACCCACGTGGTCTCCAGTTAGACTAGAAGCAAGCCCCCGACATGGTGACTCTCTAATAGCCCAATCTTACACATGGACCGGGAATCCCCTTATTTCAAGCATGCAAAGAAAGTGGGGGAAAGAGATGGGGGATTAAAATAGAGAAAACCTAAGTGGGTTAGGAGAGGGAAGAGAGAGGGGGAAGTGCAGAAATTTAAAGAGAAAACCTACCGTGTGTCTTGTTTATTTTGCGCGCCTTGCTTGTTTTCGGTCTTCGCTTTGATCTTCATCTTCAATCTTCAAGAGTTGTCTTCAAGCTTTAGATTGCAGCTCTTCAAGTTTTCAAATGAGGGTTGAAGGCTAGTGTATGAGTGTATGGGGGTGTATAGGAGTGTATAGGAGACTAGGGTTTAGTGTATGGTGGCTAGGGTTTGGAAAACCTAAAAAGCTAGGGTTTAGAGAGTGCACGAGCTCTGTATATTGAAATATATGATTTTTAGACTGAGTTTACGGACCCCTTTTACGTTGGAAGAGGCTCTGTATTTATAGAGGTTGGACAACACTGGCGCCTGTTGCAGTGGCGCCAGGCCAAACTTTACACTGGCGCCACTAGGAGTGGCGCCAGCCATTTATAAAATGTTTAAGGTCAACAAGTAACGTATCTTTGACTAGATTTAGGCGCCTGTACTAGTGACTACCATGTAATTTTTAGCCTGGCTTCACTAGGAGTGACTCTGGAAAGTCCGGGAAGGCGTTTGGAAGACCGGGAATGATCCGGAAAGCCGAAAAAGAGTAGGAACACTTAAAATAGTGTCCCGGAGGTTTTTGACTTGAAAAATGAAGACAAGATGTGTCAGAAGGGTTGACCGGGCCTTTAGGGGCAAAACGGTTGGGAAGCTGCCGGGACAGACTCGGACTGTCCCGGAAAAAGACTTGGGATTTGAAAACATTATTTAGAATGTTTCCAAAGGTTGCCGGTTTGATACCCAGAGCCGGTGTGGTCAGAAGAGGCGATCGACCCTCTAGGGGCAAAACGGTCATTTCGCACTGGGTTTGCCGGAACTGACTCGGAACGATCCAAAAAGATAAAGAAAGGTTGAGAATACTATAAGAAGCATTCTTGGGATGTTACTGGTTTGATACCCAGAGCCGGTGTGGTTGGAAAAGGAGACCGGCCCACTGACTCGTCCCTTCCACGCTCACCCTGATGGGGGTGCTTGTAGTTTAAGTGGGATACTTCCACTATCATGTTCTCCCAAGAGACCTGTGCCAATTTAGCAATAGAAAAAAGTAGAGTTTAGAAATATATTCAAATTGCAACCGCAAATCAAGAGGGAAATCGATTGCTATATTAGCTAAAATTGACCGACAATCTTTTGATGTTTGAGGGTTTGGTTTACTAGCGACTAGGCGAACAATTGAAATTAAATTGAAACCTACAACTTGATTCTAGCTAAAGTAAATTGACAATTATGAACATTCTACTACAACAATCACAATTATAACTAAATTAACTCTAAATTTGACCGGAATTCCAAATGAACATAAGTAGAGATTTGACTTAGTTAAAGAAGGGGGTTTGGGTTCAAATGTTCCAATCTACCAATTCTAGCATGGAATTTGAAAGGGGGAGTTTGGGTTAACTCAAATCAAGAACCGTCCAAAGGCCCTTGATTCGGAAAGTTTAGCTTTGAAATTTTAGGGATCTCTAATTATGTTGGAATTAAGTGTTATCACAATTTATGGGTTCTTTAGAAATAAATCACATGTTATTAACTATGATTATAGATCTAAGATTTCTACAACAATTAATTCCAATATAATTAGAGAGAAATAAGCAAAATAGATATTTAACAAGATTCAAGAACTCCCCTTTCATTTTTCATGCATTCTTTGGTAGATCTTCACATTTGCTCCCAAACAATGAGTTTAGCTTGAAGAATCCATGGTTGAAAGCTTTCCAAAGTGTAGAGACAACGTCTTGACTTTAAACCAAAAGTGAATATATATTGAAATGTGAAAAATGTAAGAGATTACACTAAATCAACCCAAGAAATCTATCTAAATACTTCCTAAAGCCCTAAATACAACAAAATAAAGTAAATCTAAGCAAAATACATCATTTTCCCCTATTTTCCCTCTCTACCCGCAGCAAAAAACCTAAAATTTGATATATCTCTGTTTTTTCTTCGACTACTGGGTTGTAGGGCAAATCTGCGTTCACCTTCCGAAGTGCGTCCAAAGTACGTCCTATATGCGTCCGGACGCACTGTTCGGATGGTTTCATAACTGTTCGGACGGTTATTTCACCGTTCGGACGGTCTTCGGACGAGGAAACTCGGCTCCGTAATTCTTCGAACGGGAAAAGACGACTCTGGAACGACTTTGGACGGAAAATATCGCTTCTGGAATGGCTTTGGACGGGAAATATAGACTCTGGAACTCCCATGTCTGTAGCACCGTCCGAACGGTAATTCGCCCGTTCGAATGGGGCGTCCAAACGGTAATTTGTCCGTCTGAACGGGCCGTCCGAACGGTTCGTCCGGACGGTCTTCTTCTCTTTAAGCCCTTTTTCCACCATTTTATCACCAAAAACCTACAATACATATAAAAAATACTTTAGAATAGTTTATTGCTAAAAATCTATACTAATACCCATATAGAGGCTATCAAACACTTAGTTAGGGGACAATGATTACACTTTTAGAGTGGAATCAACACCCCCCAACTTGGCTTTTGCTAGTCCCTAGCAAAAAATGTATTATAGAAAAGAAATAATTAAAAACGATAAAATAAACAAAATATGCACAACCCACTCAAGATATCAATGGACGCATCTCAAACCTCAAACACATGTAGGAGTTTATGCAAAAATTCATATACTAGAGAAGTTTGTGCGTGTGTGCTTGATAAGCCAATGCTAAGCAACATATAAGGAACTTAATTGTGTACTTTCGAACCGTAAAGTTTTGATTCAATCCTCACCCGGGCGTACACTCAGAATGAAAGACTGACATGGTTCACACAATGATATGTTCAACATTAGAGTAAATGTACAAGACAAAACAAGTGAACACATCCAAAATAAAGAACCAGACAATATGTATGTGTATTGCCTTTGGCATAACTTCCTGAAAGGATGTTCATGGATGCACAATGATTCAAAGAATTGACAAGATAAAACTTTTACTCTAATGAAAATTATAATGAAGCATCTTTGGATCGGTTAAGTGATTTGAAAGGTAAAGAGGTAAAGTAGGAATGATGAGAGATAATTACAAAACACATCACATGTCAATGAAGTGATGAAAGATATCATATCCAACTCCCTTGTTAAATACCCAAAAATTCGAACAATAAACAAAATTTATTTTTATTTTTTTTATTTTTTAACTCCTTCTCTATAACTTTGATGCCACTTCTTCTTCTTCTTCTTATTATTTTTATATTATATACCCACTTCTTCTTCTTCTTCTTCTTTTCTCTCTTTTTTTTTTTTTTTTTTTTTTTTTTTTTTTGTATCTATCTTCGCTTCCCAACATAGTAAAGAATAAGGATATGGAATACAAAAAATTCGATGATATCTTTCGAGAAAGAAGTTGGTGAAAAATGAAATGATAAATGGGTTATATGGTGAAAGACAAAACGGAAAATGGCTATCAAGAAGGAAAAGGGCTTAGAATTACATAAAGATGCCAAATTATAATATTCCACATAGTAAAAGTGTCAATGCCAAGATCAGAACTCATCTTATGAACCAAAAGCAAGCATAAAGAAGTTATTCAAGAGAAATGAGGATGAAAGATTAATCCTTGAGTAAATGTAGACTCTCAAAAAAAGGGTAAATGCTCTAAAGCTCACAAGGTGATAATCTCCACTAAGTATGGACAAAAATGCAATGTAGAGTAACAAAAATATGTTGCAAAGTATAACTCATGTGAACGGTGTATAACTTTCTACCAATGTATGAATCAAGCACTTTCCATGAAGTTAAAAGTAAGAAAACGAGTCCATCTCAATCTAAGTCGGGTTTTAATGTCAAAAATGGTGTTATAGTGCATAAAAAATGAGTCAACGCATCAATCGCAAAAACTTGCTAAACATGCATAATAAGAGATGTAAAAAGATGCGAGAGAGAAATGAAGACTAAAATTGATACCATACACTACTAAAATCCCCATCAAAATGGTACAGGCGAGTAACATGAACCAAAATCTGTGAACACCTATAGCTAAAACATCCAACAACACATGATAAAGAACAAGGGGATAGAAAAGTAAATCATGTACAGTAAAGAAATCTCAAAATATAATCCACTATATCAAAACAATATACACTATGTCAAAACAATGTACAAAATTTGATGCAATGATATGCTATGTGTGTACAAAAATGCATCATAATCCTAAACTATCAATCATCTCTATCGTCATCTGAAGGCGGTGCAACAGCAGACCTAAGGGCCCGGACCTCAACAAAAAGCTCCTCTATGATCCTGGTCTGGCCCCAGGTCTGACCCTGAAGTGCGGTGATCTGCTCGGACTGGGCTCGGATCAGGCCCTGGAATGCAATACTCTGCTCAGACTGGGCTCGGATTTGGCCCTCAAGTGCTGCAAAATGAGCTGCATGGGCAGCCTCCAGTCTAGCAATGTCGGCAAACTGTTGTGCTGACCCCGCAGCTAACATATCTAAAGTCTGCCGCATCTGCTCAAGCATCTGCAATGAAGGATCGGGCATCGGTGGCGGCTGAAAGTGATGCTACTACTGATGCTGATGCTGATGCTGGTGAATATCGGGGTCGTACTAGTCCGGGTCAGCAAGATCTGGCTCAGCAAGTCCCGGCTGCTGCTGTTGTGGCTGTGGCTGGAACTGCTCCTGCTATTGTTGCAGTCTGCGAGATCTCAATCCCCGCTGAATGGTGGATCTACCAATGGGCTCCCTCGACTGCGGGAGACGAGGAAGTCCAATAGCAGGGGCCCCGAAAGCAGCCTCGACCACTCGCGTCAAAAGGACCGCGAAAGTGATGGATCCCTGAGCACGCGGGTGCGTACACTCCTCTGCTAAGGCTCTAAACTGAAATAATGGAAGGTCTATAGACCTACTCGCCCTAATAGCCCACAAAAGACTAGCCCTACTCCTCTTAACCTCAGAATGCCTAGTAATGGGGTAGACAGACTGACAACAAAAAATATACAAGGGGGCATAGATTGGTAGCAATGAGCTGACCGCCACCTGTCGACGCAAACCCCAATCAGTGTCTGGGAGGCAAACCTCGTCGGAAATGACACTGAAGTCATCTAGGGCCCCCCTAGATGGGAAACTATACTGAGGGTCTGCCACCCTAGGCAGCCCATACACCTCTGCAAAAGTGGTGGGGGTGATCCCAATGTCAAACCCCCTAACCCAGGACATGATCTGCTCGTGTCCTGGGGTAACACAACAAGCTGTCACGTTCGCCATAAACTCTGCGAGCAAGACAAAAATGGCATGTCCCTGGAAGGTAGTGAGAGGGACCTAACCCCGGGGCTCAAAGACCTCGGCCCACAAAAAACCAGGACCCCTAAACTGCTCTATGTCCATCTGGCGCTCAATCACTACACCCCTCTAAATCCAAGTTTGGGAGAATGCCTTGAAGGCCTCTTCCGACACAAAACGGGCGACATCATAGGCTGGGGCTGACTCAGCACCAGCTGCGCCAGCCGGAAGGGCACCTGGGGCCCCTCTGCTTGCCATAACTATCTAAAAACCCTATAAAGTCTCCTAGGTAAAGAATAAAATATGCAAGGAAGGATGCAGGAATACCTAGGGGAGGGTGAAACAAAGGGTGGAAGAGTCAAGGGCTCGTGCTCGGGCTCCGGTAAGGCTCCGCTATCGTCCAAGAACTCTCAAAACACTCAAAAACTCCCTGTATAGCGTCTTTAGTAAGTCTGAACTCAATACGGACGCTGCCTATTTATAGGGGACGCCAAGCGTTCGACGCGCGTCTGGATACTGTCCGGACGCACCGTCCGAACGGGGAATCACCGTCCGAACGGTCAAAAAGGCATCCGAACGGTCCGATTAACGCGCGTCCGGATACCGTCCAAATGGGAAATTATTACCAAACGGGCCGTCCGAATTCACCGTCCGAACGGTAAAACAAGCGTTCGGACGCACCGTTCGAACGATAAATTCCAAAAATTCGATTTTTACACTGGAAAACCCAGAAAACTTAAAAGACTAGACAAACACTAATTTAAAAAATAAAAACTGCAATAGAAATAAAAGAAAACAAAACAACCTATACACTTTACACAAAAATCGAGCGCAAAACAAGCTCGCCCCACCCCCCACTTAAGACGTTGTATTGTCCTCAAAGCAACACTAATTCGAAAGAGACCGGGACAACAACACGGGAGGGCGGGAGCACACAGGGGACAATCATCAAGTCAAGATTGGTGGATTAATGAGATCCACACAATCTACCTCGCCTCAGAAAGGCTCGAAATAAGGCTTTAACCTTTGCCCATTGACCTTGAAAGGTGTGCCATTCTTAAGATTTTGCACCTCAATAGCACCATTGGGAAAGATTTTCCTAATTTGGTAGGGGCTGGACCATTTTCTCCGTAACTTTCCCAAAAAAAGATGCAACCGGAAATTGTAGATAAGAACTTTTTGACCAATATGAAAAGATTTGCGATGAATGTGTTGGTCATGATGGACTTTCATTTTAGCCTTTGAAATTTTTGCATTCTCATACGCATCATTTCTTATTTCATCTAGCTCATTCAATTGGAGCTTCTGGTGGTCGCTGGTTTCGTCCAACCCCTCATTATATTGCCGAATAGCCCAATATGCCTTATGCTCAACCTCAACTGAGAGGTGACATACTTTTCCATACACAAGACGGTACGGGGAGGCACCTAGAATGGTTTTGTAGGCCGTTCGATAGGCCCACAATGCATCAATTAAGCGCAAAGACCAATCCTTTCGAGATGGATTAACCGTCTTTTCCAAGATTGTCTTGATTTCACGGTTGGCTAATTCGACTTGGCCTTGTGTTTGGGGATGGTATGGCAAACTGACTTTGTGAATAATGCCATACTTTCTCATGAGTATCCATAATGGCTTATTATAGAAATGGGAACCACCATCACTGATGATGGCCCAAGGCATACCGAAACGGGAAAAAATGTATTTTTTGAAAAATTGGACCACAACTTGGTGGTCATTGGTTCGTGTCGGTATTGCCTTTACCCATTTGGAAACATAATCTATGGCCACTAAGATATAAAGATACCCAAAAGAACTAGGAAATGGACCCATGAAGTCTATGCCCCAACAATCAAAAACCTCCAAAACAAGGATAGGGTTAAGGGGCATCATGTGTTTCCTAGAAAGGCTTCCGAGCCTTTGACATCTATCACACGCCACACAAAATGAATGCACATCTTTAAACATAGTCGGCTAATAGAGTCTACTTTGCAAAATTTTTGCCACTATTTTCTTCGAAGAGAAATGGTCCCCACATGCATGAGAATGGCAAAATTTCATTACACTTTCAAATTCCTCATCCGGCACACATCGCCGTACAACTTGATCCGAGCAATATTTGAACAAATATGGCTTGTCCTAAAAGAATTGTCTTACTAGCCTAAAGAATCGCCTGTTGTCCAATGCGGACCAATGAGAAGGAATGGCTTTTGTGGCCAAAAAGTTGGCCACATCGGCATACCAAGGAGTGAAGGCTTGATTCAAGGTGTTGCAAGACATGAGTTGCTCGTTGGGGAAGGTCTCACAAAGAGGAGAGTCATCTTTGGTAGGGTGCTCAAAAGGGAGGCGGGACAAATGATCCGCGACAACGTTTTCCACTCCCTTTTTATCCCTAATTTCAAGATCAAACTCTTAAAGAAGGAGAATCCACCTAATTAATCAAGGCTTTGCGTCTTGTTTGGAAAAGAGGTATTTGAGTGCAGTGTGGTCAGTGAAAACAATCACATGAGACCCCACTAAATAAGAGCGAAACTTGTCCAAAGCAAACACAATAGCCAAAAGTTCTTCTCGGTGGTGGTATAATTTATTTGGGCTTCATTCAAAGTTTTGCTCGCATAGTGGAGCACATGAGGTTTCCTCTCATTTCGTTGGCTCAACACGACCCCCACAGCAAAGTCGCTAGCGTCACACATTAATTCAAAAGGTAGGCTCCAATCCGGAGGCTTGATTATAGGGGCCGTAGTCAAATGTTTTTTCAACTCATCAAAAGCAAGCTGACAAGACGAAGTCCACTCAAATGGAACGTCTTTTGCCAAGAGGGCACATAAGGGCCAAGAAATGGAACTAAAGGATTAAATGAAGCGCCGGTAAAAACCGGTATGCCCAAGAAAAGATCTCACATCTCTCACGTTCCTAGGGGAGGGTAGCTTTTGAATAAGCTCGACCTTAGCGGGATCTACCTCAATGCCCCTCCCGGATATGATGTGGCCTAAGACTATATCATGTGTCACCATAAAGTGACACTTCTCCCAATTCAACAGATTGCTCTCCTCGCAACGGTTTAGCACCGACTCTAAGTTTTTAAGACATTGAGCAAAGTTGTCCTCATATACGGAATTCACTCTACCATATCACTAAAAATACTTATCATGCATCTCTGAAAAGTGGCGGGAGCATTGCATAACCTAAAGGGCACTCGCTTGTAAGCAAATGTGCCAAAGGGGCATATAAATGTGGTTTTAGCTTGGTCTTCCATGGCGATGGCCAATTGATTATATCCGGAGTAACCATCAAGGAAACAATAGTAGGCCCGTCCCGCTACCCGCTCCAAGACTTGGTCAACGAAGGGAAGGGGAAAATGATCCTTGATAGTTACGGCATTCAAGCGACGGTAGTCTATACACATACGCCACCCGGTTTGGATGCGGGTAGGTATCAATTCATTGTTTGCATTTTCAACTACCGTCAGTCTGGACTTTTTGGGGACAACTTGGGTGGGACTCACCCATTTAGAGTCGACAATTGGGTATATAATACCCGCATCAAGAAGTTTTTGCACCTCACCCCTCACAACTTCCTTCATAGTTGGGTTCAATCGGCGTTGCATTTGGCGCACCGGCTTAGCCTCTTCCTCAAAATATATGCAATGAGTGCATACTAGAGGGCTAATGCCGTGCAAATCGGCAATTGTCCAACCTATGACTTTTCGATGCTTTTTGAGCACCTCCAACAAGCTCCTTTCTTGAGCCTCCGTAAGTGATGAAGATATCACTACGGGATAAGATTCACCTTTACCCAAAAAGACATATTTAAGGGTAGAAGGCAAAGGCTTCCTATTGGGCATAGGAGCCTCTAGTTCGGATGGTTAGGGCTTGGTAGGGTTAGGGGTCAAAGGTTCAAAAGTGGGGGTCCATTGACCCACCGCAAAGATAGGACACACCTCTAGACCACTACCCTTATTAAAAACATCCCTTTCTTCCTCATCTCCCAAGCAATCTAGACCCTCACTCAGTATCAACATTCTCTCCAAAGGGTCTTCTACCATTTGCCTTTCGAAGTGCTCTTGCACTATCAAATCAATAAGATTCACCTCCCGGACGTCCTCTAAATCCCTCGGTTGTTTTCCCGCGTTAAACATGTTAGGTTCAACGGACATGTTCCCAAAGGACAATTTTAGAAGACCCCCCCTCACATGGATGATGGCATCACATGTGGCTAAGAAGGGTCGCCCCAAAATGATAGGAATGTGGTTCCGGGCATAGGGATCAACAACCGGGTGAGTATCTAAGACCACAAAATCGGCCGGGTAGTAAAACTTATCAACTTTCACTAAAACATCCTCAACTATTCCCCTAGGGGCTTTGATAGATTGGTCCGCCAACTGGAGTGTAATCCTCGTAGGTTTCAATTCACCTAGCCCCAATTGCTCGTACACCGAGTACGGTAATAGATTCACACTCGACCCCAAGTCTAGAAGACACCCCTCTATCCTGTGGTCTCCTATGACACAAGTCACGGTAGGACAACCGGGATCTTTGTACTTTGGTAGGGTTTTGACTTGGACAACGGAATGGACATCCTTAGCAAGAAAAGCGTTCTCCCTCACATTTAATCTCCTTTTAACAGTACATAAATCCTTAAGAAATTTAGCATAAGAGGGAACTTGTTTAATGGCTTCAAGGAGTGGTAGATTTATTTTGACTTGCTTGAAAGTCTCATAAATCTCTGAACTTAATTGATTCTTGGGTTTAACTAACCGGTGAGGAAATGGAGCGTAAGCCAAGATCTCACGTTCCTCCCTCAAAACTTCCTCACCATTGGGCAAGGATCCACTCGGCTCTTTCTTCTCACAATTCCCTTCCTCCTTCTTTTCTCTCTCATTTTTTTCTTTCTCATTCCTCTCCTCCTTCTCACTTGGTACTCTCTCAACCCCTTTTCCTTTTCTAGACTCTTCCTCATTAACGCCCGACCCCTCATCTATCTTAGATACTTTTACCCCACCCTTAGGGTCCCTAGGAAGGATGGTCTTGTCAATGGCTTTACCACTCCTCGAAGTGGTAATGGCTGAAACATTCTCATGGCTAGTTGATGGTTGGGCCAAGGTTTCGGTGGAATGAACTTGCCTAGAAAGATTGGGTTGAGGTTGTGCAAGCAACTTACCCTTCTCAGTAAGGGTCAATGCTTGAGTAAGAAGAGTCAATTGACTCTTGATGTCATCTAAAGTTTTGTCGACCCGTGAGTTTAACCCCCCTGGGTTTGGATGAATTGTTGGAGAGTATCCTCCAACGGCTTTCAATGTGGGGGGTGGTATGTGTTGGATTGAACTTGAGGTGGAGGTTGGAATGGTTTAGGTTGGGAAGGAAATGATGTGACCGGTGGGGGTTGGTAATTTGTGGGTGCGATTGTGAATGAGGGGCTTGATAAGATTGAGGGTTGTTATGCCGTCCTTGATAAGCTTGGGGATTTGAAGTCCCCTCATTGTGCCATCCAAAGTTAGGATGATCCCTCCATCTTGGGTTATAAGTGTTGGAGTAGGGGTTTCCCCCACCTCGATTGTATTGCCCAATAGCATTGGCTTGGCCATGCAAGGCTTCCTTAATCCCCGGGATAACTGGGCATGACGTGGTGTCATGCTCTTTAGTCTCACAAACCGCACAACACATTCCCTTAGGCTCCTCACTCCCCACTGAACTTACATTCTTAAACTCTAGAGCCTCTAATTTTCTCGCCATTGTGGCAAGCCTAGCATTCATATCATCAACTTCTTTCAATTGATATTTCGCCCCTTGCGTGTTTGGTTTACCTTCGGGATTTTTGGTCCCGGTAGTTGCCCAATCGCGAGCCAAATTAGCTAGGTAATCAAAGTATGAATAAGCTTCATAAGGTTGCTTATCCACAAATGTTCCCGCGCACATAGTCTCAACGAATTGCTTGAGTTAGGGCGTTAACGAAGAGTAAAAGATGTTGATAATGTGTCATTCGGCAAAGCCATGGTGTGGACAAGAAACTAAAAGCTCTTTAAACCGCTCCCAACACTGAAAAAATGATTCTCCCAACATTGGAGAAAATTATGAGATTTGGCGTCTAAGGGCCTCCGTTCTACTTTTCGGAATTTTTTTTTTCAAAAACTCTCCTTGAAGAGTTTGCCAAGAGTGGATGGAAAGTGGTCTCAAAGAATTGAACCACATCTTGGCAGTGTCCTTTAAACAAAATGGAAAGATTTTAACAAAAAAAATTTCCCGTGGACACGAGTTGTCCATCACTAATGAGCATGCATCCTCAAATTCCTTGATGAAGGCATAAGGCCTTTCCGAATCAACTCCGTGGAATTGAGGAAGCAATTGCATCATGCCCGGCCTTATGTTCAAAGCGGCATAATGGGGCGGAATAATAAGACAAGAACTTGGTGCTTGCCGCAGTAGGTTTAAGAAATCCCTCATTCGAAATTGGGGAGCCCCCATGTCACCATAGTTGCTCGCATTTTTCATGTTCTCACCCCCTAAACCATGGGCCGGATGTAAAGGAGGGTGTTGTGGCAATCCACCTTTCGGTGGGTTGGGTAAGATATTTGGATTGGGTGGAGCATCATTAGGTGGCCTAACTGCGGGATTTGGGTCATCCATAGGAGGTGCACCTAGGTCGACCACTAATGAAATTCCGGGAGAAAGTGTGTTAGCTGGTGATGGTGGGTCAACTCGTAAAAGGCGTTTATTGTCAATTTGTGCCCAATGGGACATGCAAATGTAATGCGCAAATAGTATACCTCAATCCTAGTCAACACATCATACACAAGCAATATATATATGCCGGACAACGGCTTTTTCTCTTTACCAAACAACGGCTTTTCAACTCCAATCTCCTACTCCACGTGCTAGAATACCACCAATTAGCAAATAAAGCACACACTAACCTAACTCCTCTAATGCTCCTAACAATATGCAATGCCATTAGTTAATCAAACAAAAGAAACTATTGAAAAGAAAGAAAGAAAAATCCTAACATGGTATCCACATTGAGTTTGAAGAAATTACCTAGGCCCGAAGCCGTAGATGCTTCCCTCATAGGTGGGTGATCAATTCCCACCTTGTTTATACGATTTGCAATTTTTTTTTTTTCATTTTCGCACTTTGCTCATTCCTTCAAGTCCCCGGCAACGGCGCCAAAACTTGACTCGTCCCTTCCACGCTCACCACGATGGGGGTGCTTGTAGTTTAAGTGGGATACTCCCACTATCGTGTTCTCCCAGGAGACCTGTGCCAATTTAGTAATAGGAACAAGTAGAGTTTAGAAATATATTCAAATTGCAACCGCAAACCAAGAGGAAGGGATTTACCGTTTTCGAAAAGTCATGCCTGATTTGGAACCGTCTCGAGGAATAAACTGTCTCGAGAGAGGAATTAGAAAGGGGACTTACCGTCTTCGAAAAGACGTGCCTGAATTAGAACCGTCTCGAGGAATAAACTGTCTCTAAAGAGGGATTGGAAATGGGACTTACCGTCTTCGAAAAGACATGCCTGAATTGGAACTGTCTCGAGGAATAAACTGTCTCGAGAGAGGGATTGGAAAGGCGATTTACCGTCTTCGAAAAGACGTGCCTGATTTGGAATAGATTTACCGTCTCGAGGAATCAACTGTCTTGAGAGAGGGGTTGGAGTTGGAATTGGAAAGAACAATGCCCCTAAGGGCATTTTAGTCATTTTACCTCTATTTGGGCCTGGTGGGCCCGTGAGGCGATGGACAAACGGGATTTGGACTTAGAAAATCGATTTCGATTGGAATACATCCACAATGACTTGAAAACAAGTCTGGACGGAGTGTAGACTGCCGAGCGATCAAAAATAAGGTGCTTACATACTCCTACCCAAGCTCCCACATGAACTACTCGATCGGTTCAATCCAAATAATTTAGAAAATCCCTTCTTAGCCTTACTTATCATACTCTTGCCTTTGCTTCCACCAGAGCCACCCCCAACATCATAAGATTGCCCACTTTGTACTCTGAACCTTTGTATCTCTTCCATTTCTCTATATTCTCTTATGCTTTCCATCCTTGTATATTGAATTTTTGCATCTTCATCATCATCATCATCGATTTCAATCTCATCACCCATGGCCAATCTTTTATGCAATTCATTTTTTATTTGCTCTTTTTCCCTCTTTTTCCCTCTTTTATGCAATTCGTTTAAAAGTAATTGCATCTGCTCTCTAACTTCTTGATTTGCTTTTGTGCATGAATCGACTTGGCCTCTCTCATGAGCAAGGTGTTGTTTAAGGTGTGTAATACCGCCTTTGATCACCTTTCCATATAATTTACATCTGACATTGTGCCTGCTTCCATCTACCATTTCTCCAAAATTCCACCCAATATCGCCACTTA